>WBNH01006073.1:132302-261773 GCA_013401255.1 Urocolius indicus
GTGACTAACCCGAGGAGCGGGGCCGCGAGTAGCCTGAGAAATGGGGCCGCGAGCAGCCCGAGAGATGGGGCTGAGAGGAGGACGAGGAGCAGACATGATGTAGAAATGCTGTCAATCAATGACTGTGATAATGTGAATATGCAGAGAAAAAGGATCAGGCTCCGGTTTGAGCATCAATAAAAAAAAAATTAAAAAAAAAAAAAAACCACTTGGAAGGCATGTTTAGTAGTTTTAGTATATTTTAGCTATAGTATCTATAAATAGAAACTTTTTACTCACTACTTTTGCAAGACTATGTGCAGAAATTATTTTGGTTTCCTTAAAGAACTGTAAAAAAAATAATTAAAAATTATAGAAATTACAATAAGAGAAAGTAATGTAAGAATTAGTAGTGAACATACCTAGTGAAGGATAGGTGTTGTGGTTTAGGCCCAGCTGGGAACAAAGAACCACAAGCATCTACTTGCTCACTCCTCCCCCTGAGTAGCACAGAGGGGCAGGGAATGGGGGTTTCAGTCAGTCCTGATGACTCCTGCTGCTTGTCTTGCCTTAGGGCAGGAGGAATCCACAGCTGCTCTTGCCTTGAGCTGCAGGGGGAGTGTTTGACCCAGTGCTTCTCCTTCCTTCCTCCTTCTCTGACTGCAGGGTCTGCATGGTTGCCTCTATTTTGTCCCACCCTTCCACTTACTCCTACACACTACAAATTTCAGTTCTTTAGTGATGGCAGAGGGTCTAAACTGGCTGGGTCAGGCCAGAGGTGGGTCCACGTCAGTGCCAGGGGAGATTCTGCAAACCTTTATGGGGGTAGTACTACAACACCTTCCTCCTGTTACCGAGCAAAAATGGGTCTGCGCAAACCCATCACAGATACGTATTCAAAGATTGAAGAGACTTTCGGTCTGTAAGGAGATAAGGAAGTTTCCATCTGATTTGCGACCTGTTAATACATTGTATTCTATCATCTCATTTCTGCACAGAATGGCAATGAAGTAAGAACCCAAAGGGAGTCCATGGATTAGAATTAAAAAAAATTATTACTTAATACAGTGGGAGCTCTGTAGCCTCATAACAAACTCATTCATTTAAAGTATATAGTGTGACTGCTTTAGTCATTTAATTTAGTTAAGATTTAGTGAGAATTACATTTCTGCTTGAACTACTAAAAAACTCCCAATCACTTATTTAAAACTAGATTTAATATAATAGAAGTAATAAAAAAATTATTCAGTTAGAAATTCATTGTGGAGTATGATATTAATAATCTTATAGGAAATAAAGCCCTTCCCTGAAAATTAATTCATTTTTCAGGAAAGGAAAATAAAACAAAACAAGCCAAGAATTTACTCTGAACTAAACTGTCACAGTACTTATTATAAATAACATGGGTCCTCATATATGTGTCCTCATAAAAAATGCTTTCTACTGGCTGATTTGTTCTATAGACACATGAAGCCTGACTACAGATGGATTTCAGCTTATGTAAGTAGAAAATAGCTTAACTTTTTTTTTTTTTTTAAATAAAGTAGCTATTAATTCAGTTATTTTTTTAACTTTGTAGGTAGAATTTTGTCTGTAAAACCTTAGAAAATAAAGGTTCTAATCAGGATGTCTTTTGACAAACCTGGATAATTAAATACAAACTGGAAGTGATAAAAAACTTTCTTTCACACAAATATGGACAAACAATGTGTTTTTGTAAAACAGAAAAGACAAGGAAAAAAAAAATCCTGAATTGAGTCCTAGAGTCATAGACTCATAGAATTGTTTAGGTTGGAAATCGCCTTTAAAGTTACCAAGTCCAACTGTTAACCTGGCACTGCCACATCCACCATTAAGCCATGTCGCTAAGCATCACATTTACACATCTTTTGCATATCTCCAGGGATGATGACTCAAACACTTCCCTAGGCAGCCTATTCCACTGCTTGATAACCCTTTTATCTTTTGGTATTCTGCCCTAGATTTCATCAACCAAATTGTTCACTTCATCACTGCTCAAGAATCTTACAAGCAATATACTTATGCAGCACTCATGAAGATTTGCGCATTGCCATGTATTTCCAAGTTATTTTTGAGTTGATGATCTTACTTCTCTTGTAATAGGGCCATTTCCACTTTTTTTACTGTAGAAGTATTGTTACTCATTTCATGGTCAGCAACCTTCCCTAATTTTTAAAAAGAATTTGTTACATTTCAGTTTTTTTAAAGACTTACTACTTGATATATTGGATTAGAGTGTCAGTGAAATGTACAATTTACTCTCCAAGGTCTTGATTTACATTTAACTTTGGGAAAGGTCACTGGAATTTGCCTTATCATAATAGAGAAAATATAGTGCAAGTTAGTTCATTTATTTAAAAGGATCTATGAGTTGCTCAGCATTTGAAGCACTCTATTCTATACTTTATATTTAGTAATTAATAGCAAATTACAAGAAATATACATGTCTAGTGTTGTCCCCGAGTAATTATACTTGTCTATTGCAAAGTGCTATCAGAGGTAAATTCAATCATAACATTAATTGAATATGCTTGACATTGAATTTATATACTCAATAAATATGAAAATTAGTTATAATTGATATTTTTTCTATTAGTAAAGGCAAGAAAAAATATTGTACCATGGAGGAAAACAATCAAAACTTATTTGCTAATTTTGAAATTTGATAGTTTTCAAAAACAGACTACTGAAGTATGTAATGAAATCATGTCAGCATAGTAAATTTAAGCAAGCTTTAGTTCACTAGGTCAAACTAATTTATGGAATTTAGGCTAGTTCTGGTAAGTCTTTGTAATATATATCCTTGTTACTAGCTAAGACATATTGATCTGTGTCATGTTTAAAAGAGGAAATTATGGCTATTTGTGTAAACTATTTTAACTTCGAAAAATATATGGAAAATCCTGCCACATATTCTTATCTCGTAATTTAAGGACAGTTACCTTAACTTTCTAATTACAATATTTCTTCATTGCTGAAGTAGTCTTTTCAGGGCCTCAGTTCCCTGAATCACTCTCTGGAAGCATGAATCCCTAAAAAACACAGTCTTAATTGAGACTAATCCTAACCAAACATGATGTGAGTGAAATGTGAACTCAATGACTCTAAATTTAACCCAATTACTAAAGAAATATGTATAGTAGCTGGATCAGAGAATAGGCATATGAGTGTCACATTTTTATTTTCACATTTGGGTCTTACATGACTGAAAACTGCTATGGTCTCTGGCATGGAACAGATATGAAGTCTGCAGAAGAGCTGAGTCTCTTAAACATAAGATCAGTTTCATCTATTTTTAAGTTGCTTCACTGGAGTACAAAGAAAGTGAGGACGAGTACTGCCTCTGAACCAGGGAAAAGAGTAGTTTGTGACTGTAGTTAGATGGAAGAAATGATGCCAAGGAAGACAAAAACAAAATTTGAAATTTCTACTTTAAATCATTTTAACTGTAGATTAAAAATAAGCTGAAGAAAGGTCAATGAAAAAAATGTAATCTCTAATTGCCCTTTTCCACATTTAGGTCTCTTGCTATTATACTTGTTGCCCAGAATATCACTGAAATCAAATTCCCTGCCAGGAATATCTCTTCAGACTTACCTTTGTTCTGACCTACTAGTGCAAGGGTTTGAGACTTGCCTAGTCTGTTTTAATTACTGCACCTAGGCCCTGTGGTTATTGTCTCCCAGCTCAGCTTCAGTTCTGGGAGTGGCTCCTCTGGGGAGGCTGTGAACCCATTCCCTACCTCAATCACTTCCTGACAAACTATAGCCTTTGTAGAGGGGGCTGGGGACCACTGTCAGGCTGCACCTGGTAGTCTGATAGAATGAAGCAGATAATTATATGAGGACATTTGAAAGTAGGCTGAGGTAAACCCTAGCCTGACAGAGGATAAACTTCCTCCCAATGAAGACTTCAGGATGTTGATGACCTGCTGCAAGTTTTGTCCTGTTTGCTTGAGGGGGATTGATATGTTACTGTGGAGACCAAGAGGGGCGCTGGAAATCTGAGCATAATACCAACAGAAAAAACGGATAGTAGAAAGGCATTTTTGTATAAGATATTTAGAGTTATTTTTTAATAAAGCTTTGGGTATAAATTTGGGCTATGAGTGTTAATATTAGAGAAATTGAACTATTAGGCTATTAAAACACTCATTGTACAAACAATAAATTCTTCTTTCCATAGATATATAGTGAAGCCCTTTTACAATTATGACCTTTTCCAAAATACTTTAGCTGTAATTCACTGCTTAAGTGAAAAGGCCATTTTCAACTAAAGCACCTGGATGATGTAAGCTTTTACAAAGTGGCTCCAAGCAAAACCACCTCATTCTTATAGTCCCACAAGAGAGAGGTGAACTCATTATGACCTGTAAAGAGGCTAATTGCAGCATTGGGGAAGGTAGGAAATGTAGGTCTCCCTTACAGGAATATTTGAAAAATCCAATAATCTCAAGTGCCCTACAGAGAGATTTTAATCACTTCTTTTACCTCCCATCTTCCCACCTAAGGAGTAAAAAGTTCCCTAGATTTGATAAAACGTATTCAAATAGAAAACTGCTATTAATCCATAAATGTTGTCTAGGTAAGCACACTAAGCCTTACACGGGTAGTTAAGATATCATTATTTCCTATAGGCTGTGAATGTGCCACATTAATTTTCTGTGCATCTTTAGAGCAGCACCACAACAACCACCAGAATTTCTGATACATCCTCTTGTTAGGGGATGTATAAAAGGTGCTTTCCCTGGTAAGCCCTGGGGCCTGAGGAGCCTTCTTACCAACTCTTGGAGCCCAGCCTAGCATACCCAGAAACCTTGAAGAATCTCTGTCCCAGGCCAATGGATGTAGCTGCTGTTTGCAGTTTCTTCTTCTAGCTTTTCCTCTTCTTCCTCTTCTGCCTCTTCTTCGATGATATGGACTTGCTGATCTCCTTATCCACCATTTCTTTTTCACTACTGGGGCAATCACTGTGGTTGTTGTTTGATTCCCTATCTCAACCTTGGTGGTCTCAGATACAGTTTGAATTTCCACCTCGACCATAGTTCTCTGAGAAGACTGGAGTGCAACTGACCCAACCATGGTGGTCTCAGGTAGCTGCTGTTTGCCTGTTTGCAGTAGCAAAGATAAACATGTAAGGCAGAGAGGCAGACATGCAAAAGACATCAACACAACCACGTACATAGACTGCCCACCGTGTGGAACCTCAGCTCATTTAATGATGAGCCCAGACTGCTCACCAGATAGTCCAGCTTGATGTCTGCTAATGAATTACACATGCAAAAACATATATATAGGCACACACATCAGGTTAGGTGAGAATACAAACATTCTGATCTTCCTAGTGGCCAGACACACAAGCCCGATCACTTTTGATTCCCTCTTCACTTGCTGATGCAGGGATCCTCACCGATACCAGATGCTTCATTCATAGGAGCCTCAATAGCTCAAGATTTGACAGCAGTGGCTGGCACTAAATCAGAGAATCTCAGAATGGCAGGGGCTTGGAAGGGACCTCTAATGATCATCTAGTTGAACCCCTCTGCTCAAGCAGGTCCACCTAGATCAGGTCACATGGGAACTTGCCCAAGAGGGTTTTGAAAACCTCAAGAGGAGACTCCACACCCCCCTTGGGCAGCCTCTGTCAGTGCTCCGTCACCTTACAGTAAAGAAGTTTTTCCTTAAGTTTAAGTGGACCTTTTTGTGTTCCCGCTTTTGTGCATTAACTCTGTTCCTTTCACTGGACACTACAGAAAAAAAAAGGGGTTGCCACATTCCCTTGACATACATCTTTCAAATATTTGTATGTAATTATGAGGTCCCCCTCAGTCTCCTCCAGGCTGAACAGTCCCAGACCCCACAGCCTTTCCTCATAAGAAAGATGCTTAAGTCCCTTGATCATCTTGGTGACCCTGTGTTGGACTCTCTTTAGATGTTCCCTGTAATTCACTCACTACAGACAGTTCTATGATCTGTGGTATCCCATGACTTGCTGATAGTGAGACCCTCATTCAGTCCAGCTGCTGGCACCATGGGCATTAGAACTACTATCATCAGTCACCAACTCCAATTTCAGACCTCAAATTCAGTCACTCTAATCTCTCCAGTTTCTAGCATCTAAACCTTAGAGCACTCACAGGTAGAAGTTACATGGAAAGTGAGTTAAGAAAGGATTTAATAAGAAGACTGCATAGACTACAATGATTTGATGTAGTGCTCAGTGAGTGTACTGACCAGCGACTGCTCATACTACCAGCCTATTTTATAACTCCTTCCTCTCTATATCCACCCAATCCTTGTTTCACCCAGATCCCATTCCTCCAAACATCTCTTAGTAAATCTAAGGATGCAAATTCTGGTATGAATTGGAGTGTTTGATCACAAAAATAGTGCCATGTCTAATGTTAGTTGTTTGCTATTATAAGTGTAAAAAAAAAAAAGAGTAAAGAGTTCTGAGAATTAACTGATTAATAAAAAATAAAAACACAAAACTATCATGAGCAGGTGCATTCATAGTCCAATAAGACCATTCTACACTTGTGAACACAACTTTGACAAAGCAACCTTTGCATGTTTTGAATAAAAGCTCGTAAACAATAATTGTATGTATAAAAAATCATTTTATAATCAATTTCTGTACACCTTATGTAAACACCATATATCATGTGAACAAGTTACTGCTAATGTCTTACCTTATTTTGAAAAAAAGGTACATCAAATCTTCAACATCATTTGTACAACACTGGTATTATGTTTGTGTTTTCTGTGCCAAAACATTCTTCTGTTTTGCATTTGCTGCCAACTTCATGTTCTTAGAATAGCATTTGAGATATAAGGGTCATAATTACACAACTCATCTAGTCTGAGGACACATAACAGCCATGATGAAATAAAAACAGCAAAGTCTTTGTTTTCATAGAAAAATTTCTGTTTTCCCATGAGTTGTGAGGGATTTTTTTAGGTACCTGTTCTTGAAATTGCTTTAGTGACAAAAAACACTTTTACATAGGATCATAGGAAGAAATGTAGACTTAAAACAACCACATTTGATCAAAAAACAGTCGTAACATTATATTTTATGTTAGTCAATCAGTTCTTTTTCAAGGTATTCTGATATACCACATACGTTCCTGTTAAAACAGGACCTGAGGCAATTTATTTCAGAGCAGGAAAAAAGAGGTAAATTCCTCAAAGTTTGCATTCTCCTTACATGATACTCAGAGACAGGAAATATTCTTCATTGTCTTTTAGATATCTGGGGAATAGAAAGAGAGCTAATTCACACTCAAAGTCTCCTTTTCGCCTTTGCAGTTTTTGCTGGCTACCTGCAGAGTAGATTACAATGATTGCTGCCATTCTCCAAAGTGTATCAAACAATTTTCATGTTGTGATGAGTCTGGATTTACTGTATCTGGGTGTTTCCTCCCCTCCTCTCCCTCATTAGGTCAAATTAAAAGAATATAAAATATTTTTGTGGGAAAAATTAGAAAGGAAATATGCTCATGCTATTTAGGTGAAAGAGACAAAAGTCAGTGTTCTACAAAGATATGGACTATGCATGGCAGAAAACCTAGTTGTAGTAAACTTTACTAATGGACTTTACTCATTTAAAATTTGTTTTAAATTTTTAATTTTTTTGTTTTTCTCAGAATGATGCTGACCATGATGAGTCTTACAGTGAAGGAAAGAGAGAAAAAGGAGGGCAATATGAACTAGATTTACTAGGAATTTAAAATAAAGCATGTCTTTCCCATTTTTAAAATTACAGTTCTATGCAGGCTTAACTAAAATGTCAACAAGAATGTTCAGACTCACTATGAAAATACATACATTCTCTTGGATCCTTCCAAATTCTTTTTTTTCCTCTTCTTAGATTTGTTTTTTTCTTTTTATTATTCATCTCAGTGTAGTGATTTGTTTGTGTTCTGTGACTGTCAGGAATAACTGATGTTTCCAAGAAAAACATTTTTTAAAAGTTTTACTGTCCTTGGATATTCAAGTGTTAGCTTCGTGCTTAGCTCATTCTTAAAGAATATTTTTCTGAGTATTGCTGCTTCTCTTATATCAACAGAGTTAATCTCTGCTGTGAGGTATAAGAATGAATAGCTTTTTATATATTGGCTGCTATCCTGATGCCCAAGAAAAAGGATTTACAGCAGGATGATTTTAAACATTTTTTTAATTCAAGTTTTTCTCACAAAAAACCTTTTTTTCAATATATCATAAGTAAACCTAGTAGCTTCTGAGAGTTGTTTTTGTTTTTGTTTTAACCAAGACACACAGCTAAATAATGAGATTATTTACTTAGTGATTTTTTTTTTCTTCTAAAATATTATGAATGTGTCATGATAATTCTAAATAATCCACCAAGAGCTTCTGATGCTATCCATGTGAACACTGTAGCTGAGGAACAGTGAGTTACTGATTATAGGTCTTCCTTTGGAATACAGTAAATATGAGAAAGGTATTCATAGGGAGAATTCTGTTATGAAAAACCTCTGTCATTTATACATTTTTACTTTAGTTCATGATTATTTTATAATTGTGCATGGAAATCTGATTACTTTACAAAACCTATTTAAAAATGGAGGAAATTGAAAACTCTTCAAAAATTATCTAAAATAATTGGTTTAATAGAACAAAAGTTCACACCGTTATTATAACAGAGGAAATCATTATTGTAAGACAGGAAAAAAAGGTATTTCTTACCTTCAAATCCCTTGTCACATTCACAAAGGAAAGTGTTTGGAGTAACATTGCTGCAGTTACCGTTGAAACACGTATGTAGCTGGCATTGTCCAACTATTTCTGTACAATTTTTACCTATTTAAAAGGAATAATGGAACTTTGAACTTTTTTGTTAATGAAATGTAAAATTTAAATGTAATGTAAACCAGTTACTAAGTAGGTGAATGGACAAACAGGTGTATGTATCAATATTGATCGTTAGTTTTCACTAAAATTACTCAAGTTATACAGCAAGATAGATATTCAGCTGCTGCAATATGAGCTACTGTGTTCAATCTCATGTGCCATATACACATATTCTTGTTACAAATTCATATACAGTTTTAAATGGAGAAATGCTGTTAGTAGTGTATGTAGTATTTGTTTCTTTTTGACATGAATATAGCCTACAGTTTCTTCCACCATTGTAACCAAAAGATCTCCTATGGCGTCCAAACTGATTGAAGTTTTCTTAACATGCAGCTTTCTGAAAATTACAATTCCAATTATAAATTGTTTATGTTATTACAGCATATGGGTCTAAATACTGGATAATTATGCTTGCCACTTGAATTGTTATGACATTATTCACACTTCAACAACTTTTCAGATTTTTAATAGACTTTTTTTCCTGCCTTGTTCTTGTGTAGTCACATCTGTAATATACAATAGTTTAATCTGCTACTTTCTCTTGCTTATGTTCAGTTTATTTATTGGACTGGTACTGCCAACAACATTGCCCCCTATAGGCTAACACCTATTTTAAGCATTGCTTGTTGATAACATTAAGCATGTTGATTGCTTTGAACAGAATAGCTTGTGAAATTTTCTGTTAATTTGAAATAAGGTAGTACCAGACACTTTTTGATATTCTTTTTGAAGCATTTTACACAGTCTCCAGACATCATAAAACAGAAAACATACTCAATAACATCAATGTTTTACACTATTTTACTAAACTTCGAAAAATTTTAAAAGTATTTTTCTCATGACATTGATTTATTCATATCTGTATGACTTCTATTTGCAAATGTATTAGTAACCAAATTATTATGCAGTTTGAAAAGCAATTAAAACCAAATTACAGCAAACTTTATGCAACATAACCTTCATTTCTGTGTTCTATGAACCTTATTCATTCTTGACTCATCAGCTGCGTTTCATAGCAGAAAATTACTATTGGAAGAGCATAGAAGTACATTCCACCAAGGGAACATTGCTAAAATTCTACACAAGTACAGAAAGAGCTAAAAAAATCCTTTTTGCAATGTGAATTGATGTTTCTGATGTTTTCTAAAGGATTCCTAAACTCCATTGGTCTGAATGTAGGAACACTATATCTGTAATGTCTTTCATCCCCTTTTCTTCCTCCATGAAATTGAAGTAATGATTAGGTAATGTATCTAATACTGTACTCTCTGGTAGTCCAATCTCAAATCCAGATTTGTTTTCTCCAGTGGGAGGAATTACTGCAATATTTCACAGGCAGAATTAGGGGATTTTGAATTTTTTTTTTTCAGTTTAGTTTTACAGAACATAATAATCTTTAAGAAAAGAGTGGTTTTTTTGCTTGCTGTAACAAGCTTGAACTGCTGAACAAAAAAACTCAGTTACTTATGTGAGTTCACTTACACCTTATGCTTAAGTAAAAAATAATCATTAGAACTTATTCTGTTTTTTTTTTCTCACAATGTCCACATAAATGTAAGCAAGTACAAACTGTCTTCAAATGACTTCACAGTCTCCTGTAAGTGACTACATGCAAAAGTGACTCGTTGCAGATGTGATAGTGGCAATGGATATTCAATTTATACAAAAACCTTGCTAATGTTATTCTCACAGTTTTATTATCCTTAAGAAAAAATGTATTATCTATGTAACATTTATTTCTAGAGGAGAAAAGAAATACCTGAAAGTTTTGAAGGACAGGTGCATTCATAAGAATCTTCAGAAATTTCTGATTTCTCAGTGCAAGAAGCATTGTTGTGACAAGGTTTTGTGGAGCATATATCAAACTTCTGGCAGAATCTTCCAGAATACTGTGAGAAACAATGGCAATGATATGCTTTATCCCAAACATGGCTTAGACATTTGCCATGCCCAGAGCATAACGATGCATTTGGATACTGTTGGCAAAACTGCTGCTTCACGGTTACATTCAGACGAAGGCCCATGTCACATAATAGTGGGCCTTGCTTATAAAGTTCAGCAAAATAATGAGTTCCAACACCAAGCCAATTAGGGTCGACTTGGTGCAGCCCTCTTATCTGGCAACCAAAAATCAACTGTTCTTGAAGAAATCCAGCTTTAGGGCAGTTAATAAATTCTTCCTTGGAGACATTTACCAAATTCATGCCATAGGACTGAAATGATGGCTCAGAGTTGATGAAGAGACTATCACCTAGTTGAAGCTGTAAGGGGCATATCTGAGGAATGCTGAGATTTTGTTCTTCCGTTTCCCCTTTAATGCTTTCATTCATATTCCAGCATTGGGTGTAAAAGTCTGAGCAGACATTCTCTTTTGGTGTCCATTTTATTATAGTAGGTTTTGGTTCCACTCGCCATTCAGCAGTCACTTGCCTCTCACATATTACCTGCCCATTTACAACACATAGCTGAAGAATGCATGCTAACATGCAAACTACAGGTGTCTTAGTCATTGTTTCATGTAGCAAATGGCAGTTGTCTTTCACAGTAGCTTCATTAATCAGGATAGCTTCAGAATATTTGTTCCTTAAGGTGCATCCATATTTTCCATGGCAATCTAGGAATTCAGAGAAAAATAATTCTGTTTCACACAAAATACAGTTGATTATCAAAGCCTCATTATAAAAATAGAAAATATAAAACAAAACAAGGTCTACATCTAGTCATACTAATTTTAAACTGGAGTATTTCCAATTAACTGGTCAGAGCTACATCACTGTAACAAAAACCAGATTTTTCTTATTTCTATTATTGGTAAATATTTTATTTTCATTTAGTACATTTCATTACATTGGAAATAATGAAAATATAATATCATGTTTAATATCTTAGTAACTGTTAACAAATTTTGGTTAGAAGCAGTTGAATTTGGCATAAATGTAAAGGTTTTATCTCTTTTAATTTTATATTGTTTATTTTTTCTCAGTATATTTATCTTACACTATAAGATTGTGACCTCTAAACTCACAATTACAAATAAGAAAATTATTGTAAAGAATAAATTGTATCTTGAGGTGGAAGCCATTTAGTGAAGAAATAAACAAAAGAGTTTAAATTTTGAAATTAATTTAGATTGTTTATTTTTTTACACAGTATATGGAATGACATGTACCTATGCATATTTCTACACCTACATGCAACTTATTTATCTCTAAAGTGCATGTGAATTAAGATATTACTTTACATCATTTAATTAAATGTTCTTCTCTTGTATATCAAAAATATATTTTTATAATATACTGAGTGAACAAAGTGGTACAGGAAAAACACTGTATGTGGAAATGTTGAGTTGGAGAATATTAAATGACTCAGTGAGCTGTTGAAAATTATAGGATAATATCAACTCTTGATGAATAGTCACAGGCCTCTAAAGTGATGACAATATCTTCTAAGGACTGAAGTGCACAGAGTTTTAGGCAAGCTAGAAAGTCATTGAGATGACAGCAATCGGTGATTTGCACAGTGCAATAAATAAGAGCTGTAATAAACCCTTTCTGTAAATGTTCTATCTTCCTTGATTTTATCTGTTAAACAGCTTATAATCAAACACACCGATTGAATAAAACATAGGTTCAGTTTTTGGCTTAAAACCTTGGGGAAGCTTGCTTGAACAGATGGTCTCTGTGGAGTATGCCTGTATAAAGTAAATCTACTTCTCCAGTTGATGGAGGATATGTCAATATGCTCGATACAGCTTGGGTTACCGAGGCAGTGGCATTATATATTTGGTGAAAATTGTGCTCATGGTACAAACTATAACAGAAAATTACATTTTTAGAAGTTTTTATCTCAGAGAAACCTGAAGACAATTTCACAAGCCACTGAGAACTGCATTCCCTTAGTCTCACTGACTTAATTCTTTTGAATTTCAAAGGTTTGTTGCAATCACTGATGATGGTTATGATGCTTGGGGGAAAAAAACCATTGTTAGAAATAATAAAAATGGAAATTGCTTAGTAACACACTGTGTTCTTGTGATAAAATTCCTTTCTAATATTCCTTAAACTACATTCTAATTTACATAAGTCATATTTAGTTCATTGCACTAAAGTTGTATTAAAAGAGAGAATGTGATTTTTTTTAAATGTGTTTTGTCCTTTAATGCTGCTGTGCTTGACAACACAAGCTTTACAATGGGCAAGAAGCTTCAAGTCCTTTAATACTTACAGCACAATCACAGAACAAAGTTCTGAAATTGACCATCAGTGATGATGATAAAGAGCACTGACATTCATCTAAACATGTATGGAATGTTTACTTCAGTTACATTCCTTCAAACACCTTTTCTGATTATTGGCATATGAAGAGTGAAACAAAAACAGACGAGTTAGAGCAGGATACATATTTCTCTTGCCTTTCTGTTTGGTGTTCGAACTTCAAAAATAGTTAGTCAAGCCAGTAAGGCACATGCAAACTTTTTAAAATTGGAAATTAAATATTCAAGAAGAATGAGTTAAAAGTATGATGGCTGGCATAAAACTGTAAGAAGAATCTGAACACAACATAAAATCTTAGCTTTATTTATTTACTGTATTCAGAATTAAAATGTAGATGAGGAACCAAAGCCAACAATATTAGTTTTCTGCCACTGACCACTGACTCTACTGCTAGATTTACTTTGAGGTTTTTACTTCTCCACAGTTCCTGTTGTATTTCCACTGCTGTCCAGGTAACATCATTTGTGTTGCTGATTTTATTGTTCAATGCTGAAACAACTAGTTTCATTAGGTAATACTTAGAAAGGCACATTAGGATTGCCTTCTGTGTTCCTTTTTATTTCTTCCACGTTTAATATTCAACTGTTTTAAAACAGTTTGCCATGATTAATGTTAATATATTGTGATTCATGAAAGAGATGTTAGCGTTTTGAAATTACTATTTTTTTTTCGTTACAGTTTCTATGTATCAAAAAAAGATAAGTATTGGAATGTCATCTATAAATCCTGATTGGAGAAGTGAGAAGGTCAGCTACTGGTCCTTCATTCTTTTTATTTCCTTTGAAGAATTTGCCTATCCAACCTAATTCAATGTTACATGCTAATTTTACTTTTTGGAAAAATTACTTGAATTTTTGCAGGAAAACAGTACTTCTTTTCTGTAAAGGCTAAACAATATTTGAGACCAAAGTACTGCTAATGCAATTAAATTAGCTGTGATGATATCAACTCATAATATATCAACAAATATGTTGTAGTTGATATAACAAATCAAAAAATACGTGAAGTAGCTAACACTCATCTCATGGGAACATTTACATTAACTTAATTGTATTTGAACTGAGATCTCTGTGAATATAGGAAACCATCAACAAAATAAGAATCGTGCAGAAACAAGCACAGTATCAAAGTTAGCCTTGAGTGATAGTGTTTCTCAGTTGAATAGAAGATTATTATATCATGAAAAATTCTCTATAGAAACTATTTGTATGTGACCAGTAATGCCTGATTTTTTTATTAAATCTGACTTTCAGTGTATTTTTAGCTCTGCTTTATATTGCTATGAATTAATTTTAAAAGTTAAACAAATGTTCTACTTTCATTAAATGCTTTCAAGGTTTTTCATTGTTCGATTGAAGTTAACATTTTGCTGTAAAATGTAGACACAGTTGGATAGTTGATTGTAAGCTGAGTTTAAAAGTCTAAAACTTTTGTAGATATGTAGATAGTAGTTATTCAAATTGCTACACTTAGAAAAATCCATTTCAAATACCATACAGCTTCTTACAAATAAAAAACAATTACAGAGATTTCACAATTATCGTTGTGTCTTTTGATCTTGTTTCTAGGATTTTTTGATACTTTTTTTCCTTTCTGCTAGGAAAATTGGCATATTTTTAGATTTAGAAAGTACTCACTAAGACAACTTATACTAAATTAGGATCAACTATATAGTAAATACTATGTAGATATATTCTTAGGAATCTCAGCCTTGTATATCTTTTACATCCTCAGCATTCCAAATTTAGAACCATACTAACAACATAAGCATCTGGGGGAGAGTAAATTCATCTTTGATGCACTAGACATCCAGATCTGTAAATTAATTTTAAATCTGTTATCACCTTTTTTCCATTTCTTTGAGGTTTTTTTATTTCCTATAACTGGTATTTTCCTATACTGGTTTTGATTTACTGTGAGGTGCAGTTACAGTAGCCTTTTCATTAAGATAAAAAAAACACTTCTGAAACCAACTTCAAATGATCCTATCTTAGTTTACTTAACTTCACATAACATAGAAATCTCAAAACAATTGAATCTTCAGAGGAAACAAACTGGAAATAAACTCTTCAAGAATGTACCTAGTGTACTTCAGCAACTAATGGATGTTGATCCACATGTGTAGGGCTAGCCTGCAGTAAAACCCCCAAAAGAACGACAACAAAAAAAAAAGAATGTAAGGTAGTAGTGCCAAGTAGTTTCACTGTTTCGCATGAAAAATCCTCTCTTTTTGCTCCATGCTGCTATAAATTGTAGATACATCTGTGAGCTAAATGTGAACTAAAATAGAACTAATTTCCTAAACTATTCAAGGCATTAAACTCTGTTGTGTTCAACAGAACTGTTCCCTAATTAGAGCAAAGGAACAAAGTCCAATCTACCTGAAAACTAGAATATATCTGAAAAGAAAATTAATTTTTGCCAACTCTAGATAATTTAGGTCTAGTGAATTGACCTCAACACTGTGTTACAGAAAGTATTAACCTGATTTGTTTCTTCTTAAGGAACTATATTATTCAAGTATTGCTTGACTATTACAGTCTATTGTAACTATAATTGAGAACAGAATAAAGAACAAGATTACTGGAGACTCCTAGATGTCCTACTTAACTGAAAACTGAATCAGCATAGGAACAAGCTAGATGTTAAATGAAGGCTCAACTCTCTTTTGAATAGTTATCAAAGTATTCAGAACGAATCCGAAGAGTTTGGATTTACTTAAGACTTTTGTTTGTATTTTTTTTATTTTTTTAACTCTGTAATGCATTTTTTTTCCATAATAAAATAGCCACTTATTCTACTAATATGTTTTTTTATTAAGTCCAAAACAAAACCACAGGACAGGAGTTGTTAGTAATACCTAAGAATCAAACAGTATTATTTAACATCTAGTTAAGTATTAACACATAGTAGTATGGTAGGACATAAAAATTGTAAAATATAATAGCTACGTCTATAGTAGTACTCAAGTATCAGTTTATCAAATCTGTAAATGACAAGTATATATTGTTCTATACTGTTAAACTGTTAGGTTGTTTCTTGAAGCTGTTGTAGCCATTACCAACTCGTATTTTAACAGTCAAGTAGAAATTGTGAGATATCAGGCCAAGGATAATTCCCATGAGGCGGTCAGAGTACAGAGACATGTCCTGCAGGCTAAGAAAATCTGATAGTTTGGATAAGTCAGGCAATCCCATTAAGCCTCAAGACTAAACAACAGGCTCTGGAAATAATCAGTTACTAGAAAAATGTCTTTAGGCCTTTAATGTAGGACATGATTATACTATTTCAGAGAGTTGTGAAGCACAAGAGAAAAGATAATGTCTGTCTGCCTGAAAAAATAATTGCCTAGAATATATGACCCAGAATACATATCCAGAATATGACTGCTGTTTTACCAGTATTTTGAAATATAAAAGCAAAATCATTGGACATGTGAATAATGACATCAAAAGGTCAGTTCAGTGTGGTGTGTTTTTCTTAGTCCTAGACATTACAAATTCAGATTTAGCAACTACATTTTTCTTATAAATATTCCGTAGCTATCAAACATGCCTTAACTACACATGCAATATGTAATTACAGATCTTTAAAAAAATTTAGGTTGACATAGTCATGAGGTGTCATTCCTAGCACAATGTGTAAATAGAATTGTAGAATCATAGAATCATAAAATCATTCAGGTTGCAAAAGACTTTTAAGGCCAAGTCCAACCACTAACCTAAGAATGCCAATTCCACCACTAAGCCAAGTCTCTAAGTGCCTCATTTAGTCAATCACAGAATCTTAACGTTTGGAAGGGACCTCGAAAGATCATCTAGTCCAAACCCTCTGCTCAAGCAGGTCAACCTAGACCAGGTCACACAGGAACTCACCGAGGTGGGTTATGAATGTCTTTTAAATGTCTCCAGGAATGGGAACTCAACCATTTCCATCGGAGGAAAGCACAAACACACAATGAATTCATACTCAGTATAAGTAAAAATGTTTATGATGTATATTTGTAACAGTCTTTTTGGAAAATTCCTAACAGGAGATGACATAAGCTGTGCTCAATGATAGAATTAACAATCATGCCTCTTAAAATGTTAAGTTTTAATATATTTGATATCAAGTGTAGAACAGTATATTTTGAAAATAAGAGAAATTCAATAGCTAGTTTACTTGTGATAGGATTTTTAAAATTAATATTTTACAAGAAAAATCAGAATTAAGCTTCTTTCCCACTGCTCCTCCAAATACATTCTCATCTAGACTGACTTGAAGAGAGTTTTTTCTAATGAGGAAATTTAGTTTAGTCTTTTTATCCAGCTTCTTAGATGAATTCTGGAAAGATTTTTTTTTTTTTTTAAAGTAATTAATGTCACCTACGATGGTTATGTACTAATTTCTATGGTTTTAACTACTTCCACCATAGTTTTTTTTATGAATTAACAAAATAAAGAACATAGGACATTAATATTTCATGGTTAAGAATCAAACATCAGAAAGCTCATAATTCTCAGAGTATTTATTTGAAAAATATTCAAGTAAATATGAAGATGATTAAATCTTCCTATGTCTTTAGAAGTCACTATTAACACACCAAATATCAGCCAAGCCTATACAAGTCACTGTCAATTACAGAAGTCCTATTTATCTGAGTTGAGCTGCAGCAGGTGCACAGGGAAAATCTTTTTCAAAACTGAAACAGAAAAATAAGGTAGTTTTAGAAGGCAACCCCCTGACTCATGAAGGTGAAAAAAGTAGAATTTTAATCTAATTTTTGAAGAAGATATCACTTGAATTGCATAAGAGAATTTAAATATTGATGTCAAATGATGTGAAGACCTAACAAGTATAATGTTAGAAAGGAACATGCAATTGTTCTAAAACCTCAGCTGAGAAGGACACTCAGGGAGGAAAACACTCTACAAATAATCCTCAAAAGCTGATGGTTAGGAGAAAAAAATCCTTTAGATAGGAAAAAAAAAAAAAAAAGTCAACATTTTTCTCCAGATTCTCATTACAAATAATGATCACAATGAATTATCTTTTGCTGCCATAAATGTCTTAGTGTTCCCAGAGCAGTATTCAAACTCTCTACTTTTGAGGAAGCGGGGATCTTTTCACCTGTTTCAATTGTAGAAAAACACTATAGAACAGAAAGTTTTGTAAAACTCTGGTGAGATTGTGCTTGAATTTAATTGCCTGAAAAGATCTGGTTTGGACTTCATGCTGTTTTTATTCGAGTGGTGATTTTATTCAACGTTACTTGTGTTACTAGTCAAAGCAGTAATGCTTCCTGTCTCAGAGCAAAAAGGTTACTGATGCGTCAAAATGAATTTACACTTGGTGTCTGTACTTTGGTTTTCTTTTCTTTAAACCAGTTTGTTTCCATGATAGATTTTTGATGGCTAAAATGCTTATATTTTACTCTGACTCTCATTGTGATCTCAGAAAATTAATTTCTCACACAACTGTGAGACATTCCTTGCTGTTCTGATCATTCATGAAAGAAACACATGTGCCAGAGTAGATTTCAGTTCTGAGAGAAGCCTGTAGAATGTAGTTGTCAGAGAAATGTAGAAACTGGTTCAATGCTTCCTGCTGAGAGCATTTCATTTTTCCCAGTAGGCTTTGGTAAAACTCAGCAGAGATCAGGGAAAAAAAATAAAACAAAAACAAAACTCAAAGCAAAACAAAATCTAACTCTTAGAACATCTGACAAAGGCAATGAAATCTCTTAAGAACTTCTAAACCTAGAAACTGATTGATTGCTGCTGACCTCAAATCATCTACAGCTTTGAAACAGATACACTTTTTTTTTCAGCAGTTGGATGGTTTTATATTTCTAGGCTTATTAGAATGAGATACTTGGGAGTTACAGTTGATTAGACAGAAAAGGGTTTTTTCAACTGCATTACTAACATTCATTGTGTAATTCATCACTATTCTGTAACTGAATGCTATGCTCTTTCCTGTGGTCCCACAGTTCTCATAGGTTTTCGGACTAAAGAAACTACATTGTTCTCTCTAGGAAGGTAAAAAATAAACAAAAACAACCCCCCCTGTAAATAGTTCCTTCAGTCTCTGAGGTCTCCTCCCTGTTTTTTTTTTAAATAACTTCTTGACTGCTGATTCTTGATGACTCTTGCTTACTGAGGTTTTTGCTCATCACCTGTATTGCAGCAGCTTCTTCAAAAGCTCATACTGAGCTGCAATGAGACAAAGCATCGTTGTTCACTTTTTCCATAGAGGTATCCATATCCATCAATTAGGACAGGATATATACATATATAATAAAATCATAGAATGGTAGGGGTTGGAAGGGACCTTTAGAGATCATCTATTCCAACCTCCATGTAGAAGCAGGTTCACCTAGATCAAGTCACACAGGAACATGTCCAAGCAGGTCTTGAAGACCTCCAAGGAAGGAGACTCCACAACCTCTCTGGGCAGCCTGTTCCACTGCTCCCTCACGCTCACAGTGAAATAGTTTTTGCTTATATTTAAATGGAACTTTTTGTGTTCCAGCTTCATCTCATAACCCCTTGTCCTGTTGCTAGCTACTACAGAAAAAACTGCCTTGCCCTGCCTATTAATTTTTACCCATAAACACTCTACCTTCTCCTCATCCCCACTCAAGCACAGTTCACTACACATTAATTGCTCCCTCACATAGAGAGCAACTCTACCTTCATACCTTGTCAATCTGTCTTTCCTGAACAATCCATAGCCCTCCATGTCTGTGCTCCAGTGATGGCAGCTGTCCCACCACGTCTCTGTGACCGCAATGAGGTCATAGTCCCACATTCACACCCACATCTCCAGTTCTTCCTGCTTATTCCCTAGGCTGCGTACATTGGTGTAGAGGCAGTAAAGGGGATTACTCAAACACACAGGTTTCCCTGGATGGGTGCAGGAGATTCTTCCCCAGTATTTCTTCTAGTATTTCTTCTCTGCTGCTCAGCCACACTTGTTTTAACATCATATGTAAAATATAACAACATGCGAGCAAATGAAGAAAATTGATACTATCACAAATAGAGGGAGGGAGACAGACCTATCTTAAACAGAACTTACAAAATGGATTTTTCAGTCCGAGAATTACATAAGAAGTTCTAAAAGTAAAACAGAAGACACAATGTTCATATCTTGATCAGAGTGATTAAAAGTCAGTGTATAATCTGAACTGAAACAAAAAAGCTTGATGGCTTAAAAACAAAAGAAAAGGGTTTTGGGTTTCAAGTATTATTATTATTATTTTGGTATTAGAAAAGTTAAGTAACATTTGAAATTAAGACACTGTTTTTTTTTTTCAGACTGGGTTAGAAATAGCATTAGTCAGAGTCTTATTTTTAACTTAAAAAATTCTGCAACAATAAGATTTAGTGACCATATTTACCATTGCAAATTTCTGATATTATATTAACTGTTCTGTAACTAATAACTGAAAAGAAATTCAACTTATTGGTAAGTGGCTTCTGAAGCTTTTCAGAAAGTTGTATCAATGTTTTAAAAGCAATAAAATATAAATATATTATAAAATATAAATTCATATTAATTTCCTATCGGAAATAATTTGCATATGTTGCTAAAAATATGGCCATTTAATTTTAGAAAATCCTCATTAACGGTTTATGAGATTCTTTTGTTGTTTGGTTTGTTTTGTTTTTTTTCCCCAAAAAATATTAAATGAAAAAAGAATCGGTTTCAGAGGTATTGACTAACTTATCAGAGAATTCATCTCACATAAATGAAATTTACAATTTAATTATGTTTATTTTAATTTTGAGGTCTTGTAAATTTTCTAGCATTTTGTCAGCTTGTTTTTCGCATAAGCATCCTTATAAAAAAAACAGTATGTGCTGAATTCCATGACACATTCTGGTACATGAGCTATACTTGGAGATTTCAATATCCATTTGAGATGTTTACAATTACTTTTATTTGATATAAGATTTAATTCCCTATCTTGCATTTTGCAATAATATTATTTTACTTATCTATCTGTGAAATTCAATTCTCACAAATTGTTTACACTTCTTAAGGACCTTTATCAGAACTAAACATCACTGGTTCTTAAAATCTCCATATCTGAGCAATGTTTTTTATTTATTCTCTAGAGAAAATACTAATTTTGCAAATTGTTTTGTGAAATAAAGTTATACTTTAACACTATAGAAATATACCAACAGATACATGTTTGAAATCTATAAAGTCTGACACTTCAGTTCTCCCAGTCTAGAAATTTCTTATTATTAGTCATTCTTTACATAGTCTAGTGTATAGTCTCATGCAGAAATATAGACAGAAAAATTCTGAACTAAACATTTACTTACAGAATCACATAATTGTGTAAGCTAGAAAAAGCTTTAAAATAATCAAGTCCAACCATTAACCTTGCACTGTTACATCCACCACTAAACCATGTCCTTAAGCACAGCACATCAATGCATCTTTTAAATACCTCTGGCAATGATGACTCAATCACTTATTTGAGCAGTCTGTCCCAATGCTTGATAAGCCTTTTAATGATTTTTTTTCTTTTTCTACTATCCAATTTAAACCTCCTCTGACACTACTTTAGGCTATTTCTTCTCCTATCACGTGTTGCTTGAGAAAGTAGACCATCACCTCACTACAGCCTCATTTCAAGTAATTGAGTTAAATACTGTAAGCTCATAGCAAGCAATAAAGTCTCCTCTCAACAACTCTTCTCCAGGCTAAACAACCCAGCTCTCTCAGCTGCTCTTCATAAAGACTTGCTCTCCATACGCTTCACTAGCTTTGTGTCTCATCTCTGGACACGCTTCAGCACCTCAGTGTCTTTTTACAGTGAGGAGCCCAAAACTGAACACAGTACTCATGACACAATACTTATAACATGATTTCTAATAACATTTAAATAATTTTATTTCATGAAATTATAGCTAAGTTTTTATTGGCTTTTAGGTCATCTGTGAGATTTGAATGTTAGAACAGTTACATTATTTCATAGTAAATCAAGATTTCTTATACCTGGGCTTGGCTGCAGTGGAAAAGCTCAGCTAAAAAACAATACCTGAGATGGAGAATAAAAAAATCAAAGTTGAATTATCACAGTCAAGGGTATGATACTCATGTAAGTCTACAGTTGTAAGAGGGAAGTTGAACCCTGGAAGAAGAGAGAAGCAGAAGGAATGTATTTTAAGATTTGAAGATTTTCCTCATTATCTTACTCTGACCTTTGCTTATCAAAAAATTATATTAATTTCCCCAAGTTGAGTCTGTTTTGCACGTGATATTATTTGTCATCTCCCTCTCCTTATCTCAATCCGCAAGCCTTTTGTCCAGCTGAGGAAGAGGACTGATTGGATTGGTGGGCACCAGGCAATGTATCCACCCATCAGCACAGACTGAAAACAAAAAAACCAGACAATATTAATTATAGGAAGTGTTTTCACATGAGGGTAGCTGTGACTGAAAACCCCTACAATGAAAGAAAGCTCAGAGGAAATAGAAAAAGCTGATGTGCTTATGAATGCTAGGAAAAAACATGGTCTTTTGTTTTAGATGGACAGCTGCCAGCAGTTGAGTGGATCAACTCATGGTGTAAATGTTTCTCTCTGAGTTCATTGAAAGTATGAATGTCTTCCTGAGTTAACCATAGTAGCATGGGGAATGTCAATATATGATTAAACCCAATAGATCATAAATCCAATAGAGTGTATACAATCCAGACAAGTAGTAAAATAATCTTGAAGAGAGTAAGGAGTTTGATTAAGTTTCAACCCAGGTTTTCCTTCGCAGTGGCTGAAGACACATAGCATTGTGACAGGAAGTGTATTATAGAAGGTAGTAACAGAAATTACATTGATATTGTGATTCAACAGCATACTGCATTTTTTTTGCTATATTTTGCTAGGTTTAACTTACAATTGATAGTGTTATATATAGGGTATTTTTTTACAAATATGATAAATCAAAACTCCCATGTGACATCAACTATATTTAAATAAATAAATTTAATATCAAACATTACACCTTCCACATGTAGATTTTCTAAAATTATTTGGTCGGAAAGTACTTGACTCTGATAGTGGTTTATCTGAAAATATACTCAACTTTATTATTCAATATGATTAAAACAAAGCCTTCTCATTTTGATCTAAATAGAAGCATGATGTGGATTTCACTAAAAGGCTTGAAAATATCTAAATTTTTAATTTAGGACAGCAAAACACTTGAGATGTAGCCATTGCACAGCATTGTCATTTCATTCTTACATTTTTTTTCTAACTTAGTTTGTGCCTTCTCTGTGTCATTACCACTATTAATTGGTACTCAGTAAATGTCATGTATATTATTCCTATAGCTAATCAAGATTCTTGCACATTGACTTGCACAAGCAGAGAAGTAAAAAACTCCCATGGATCTTCACAGACTCAGACTGCAAATTGAAAAATCTTAGAGAAAAAATTAATAGCAGGGTCAGAAATATATTGACTTTTCTAGAAAGTCATTAAAAATGCATTTCTCTTCAGAACTTCAAACCTTCCCTTCTCCCCACCCCAACTCCAATACCTCAGCTTTATTCCTTTACACTTTTCCATTTGGTATATCTTGCTTCTCAAAACATTTTTGTATTCTCACCATGTAGTAGTTAAAAGCCTCTTTTAATTTTCTCTCTATATCTTACTCATTTCCCCCATCTGTAGCTATAATAGCCTTTCTGAAAGTGGTGTTTTCTTGAGTTGCACATCTGCTATTACTCTGTTCCCAGGCCATGCCTTGTGAATGCATCTTTCAACTTTCTTTTGTGGATATACTGCATCATTACAAAAGAATACGTTTAAAATTGTTTGTTAAAGAAGTTTGACTTCTAAGCCATGAAAGCAAGACCTGTCAGAATTAAAGTGTCCTGACATTGGTGTCTCAGTATAAATTCAGTTCCATAAGTAATCCTCTTAACTAGTTCCTTTTTCTATGATCATATCTTTAGTTCAAATAGAGAATTATTATAATCCATTGAGCAGTAGAAGTACATTAAATTCAATTATTTCAAATTTATACTGAAATTATGCATATATACACAGGAAAGGAGAGACAAGAGCAATGACCTCATCATGTAATGCAGAGACACCTCACATTATTTGTCATAGGTTGACTGCAGAGTAGAACACTGAGCAGAAATCTGTCAGTCTCTAGAATGAAATTGAAATATGTAGGCTTCTTAGAGACAAAAGTCAAATATTCTCATGTAAGTTATGATTATTTACATACTTTCCCATGATTTATAAGCAGGGCTGATAAAAAAATAACTAGTTCTGATTATTTGAAGACATTTGGAGGAGAATCTTCTCCAATAAATTTTGATAATGTGTTTTTTGCTGTTCTAGTTTCAGCTAGGAAGCAGTTGATTTTCTTCTAAGTACCTGGTTTTGGATTTAGTGTGAAAATAATGTTGATAAAACACTCATGTTTTAGTTGTTGCTAAGTAGCACTTATTTTAAGTGAAGGACTGTTCAGTTTCCCATATTCTGCTAGTGAGGAGGTATACAAGAAGCTGGAAGGGAACATGGCCAGAACAGCTCACTTGAACTGGTCACAGGATTGTTCTGTACCATAGAATATGACACTCAGTATATAAATTTTGGGAGATGTCAGGGAGAGGCAGATCACTGCTCAGGCATTGGTCAACAGGTGCTGAGCAATTGCATTGGGCATCATCATCTTCTCTTTGATTTTATTTCTCTCTTTTTTGGGTTACATTCTTTTTCATTACTTTTATTATTATTATAGATTTCAGTCATTTCAGTTATTAAACTGCTCTTATCTCAACCCATGTGTTTTTGGTTTTTATGATTCTCACCCCCATCCCACTGGGAGAGAGAGGATTGATTGAGTGGCTGAATGGTGCCAAACATCTGAAACAAAATATTTTAAAAGTTGTACATGTTTTATTTTCATCTATTATTCAAATGAAAAAACAACCACAAAACAATTCTTGTTTTCTGAATTTCAAATCATGAAAAACTTTTACTAGAACCCTGCATGCATCCCTTTTTTACTAGTGCACTCACAAATTTGTTGTAGAGTTTTAATCAATATCTTACATCTATACAAACAATGTTAAGTTGAATAAATTGAGAAGTGTTGGATTTTTACATTTGTCTGTCTCTATTTTTTCCAAAGGTTTTGTGCTGGATTTTTTTTCTAATTGTTTTATTATCTAACTCAAATTTGTATGTGTTTTTTGCTTTCTGCATATTTAATTATAGAAATAATTCATATGACTTCCCATTTCCTTGTTTTCAGTGTTTACTTTGCCTTGGCACAATATACCATTTTTGAATACTAGAAACCAGATATTCTTTCCTGGTAAATGAGTCATGCTTACTATGAAACAGATGTTTGGTAATTTAATATTCAAATGACAACAAAAACCCCAAAGGAAAAAGACCAAGTCTCTTGAAATCATTCAGTTTATTACTACGATAAATAGAGTCTGTATCTCCTAAATCTATGTCTTAAAAATCTTCTTGACCTCTCTGGTAATTATTATGTTCTCCCTTTCCCTGTTGCTTTGAGATTTTCTTCCTCTCACCAATATATATACTTTTGAAATATATCATGAAAGACTATCACAATCTTTCAAATAGAACTTTTTTCTTTCCTAGATAGTTTTACTTATTCCTATTTTGTAATCTGAATGAGTAAACAAATAAGCATGCATGAAAGAACTGTGTCCAGTTCTGGGCTCCTCAGCTCAAGAGGGACAGGGAACTGCTGGAGAGAGTCCAGAGCAGGGTCACCAAGATGATCAGGGGACTGGAACATCTTTCATAAGAGGAAAGGCTGTGGGAACTGGGGCTGTTTAGTCTAGAGAAGACTGAGAGGTGATCTTATTAATATTTACAAATATCTAAATGGTGGATGTCAGGAGGTTGGGGCATTCCTTTTTTTTTCTATAGCAACAGGATAAGGGGTAATGGAATGAAGCTGCAACACAAGAAATTCCATTTAAACATAAGAAAAGACAATTATACTGCTCATGTGAGGGAGCCCTGGCACAGGCTGCCCAGAGAGGTTGTGGAGTCTCCTTCCTTGGAGATCTTCAAGACCTGCCTGGACATGTTCCTATGTGACCTGATCTAGGTGAACCTGCTTCTGCAGGGGGATTGGACTAGATGATTTCTAAAGGTCCCTTCCAGCCCTACCATTCTATGATCCTATGATCCAGTAGAGTTTTTTGTTTTGAAACGTATTTACCTAGTCTAAGTTGTCTGTAGACAAAACCACAAATATTTATAAATTATAAACTTACTAATTAAGTCAGTTCACACCATTCTTATATTTAATTGTGTATCAAAAAATCTCACCGTGAAAACCTAATATAATGTGGTAGGTTTTTCTATATTTACCAAAGAGTGAGGCAAATGAATTCTATGGGAATAAAACTCTCAAAATAAACATGGAGATTTGAATATAGGAAATTTTGGTGTGGGGATGAAAAAGGTAGGAACTAATTAAAGTGGTTTTTTAAATTAATAAATATAAAATATTTTAATTTTTAAAAACTTCTTTCTCAGCCCAATACATCTTGTAGTGTGCAGTATTTAGGACTATGTGTTTCACTGGACAGGTTCCCATCTATAAATCTAGTACCACCAATTTATTTCTGTTATCATCTTGGTATCACTTCTATGGAGAACATGTAACTGGAAAAAGAGAGAAGGAAAGATTTATACTGTTTCAAAACGCTGCATTCTGGCCTTTAATTGAGTAAAATGCAGTAGAAAGTATAATCTTTACAGTAAAAGTCACTTTCCCATAAACATCTGAAGGAGTGCTAATGATGTCTCATACAATCACTGTAAAAAATATTTACAGAGGTAAGTTATAAGCTTTAGGAAAATGAGATTTGATTATTCAAGCATTTCAGGTGATGATCATGAGAACAGTTAATGAACTTGAAAAGAGGTGTTAACTCCTGAGACAATTTCCTAGTGACTGGGAGGTAATGATACATACTTGCAGAAGCAATTGTGATGTGACAGAGCAAAAGGAAAATCAATTAAACTAATTAGCAGAAATGTTACTATATGTTGCTGTATTATAAATACAAGCCCCTCAAAAATGTAGGTTTTCTAGTCTATAAAATAATACATATCTGCTCTTTCCTTATCCAAGCAAATAATCATGACATTACATAGATGATGCTTCTGGACTACATTATTTTTATTTTTTAAAATGAGAATTTGATGATTGATAAGATTCTGATAAACAGCTATTTTGAATTCCTGAAATTTTTAGACAGCCACAGAAGTCTTTATGGTGAGTCTGGAGTACCTAAGACAGCATTATTCTTGAAACCACAATACTTTGATATCTGTGGTTTATTAACAGAAATAAAAATAATGTAGTCCAGAAGCATCATCTATGTAATGTCAGTTCCACAACCAAGTGCATTGTTAAAAGTAGTAGGGCAGGTAAAACATAACATAATACCCATCATTTTAATCTCTATACAGCACCGTCTGTGTCATGCAAGAAATAGTGCAAGTACAGTAGATATCACTGAATGAAAAATTAATATCCACTGAACCTTAGGTTCTTTGGATTTTTAGAGAATAAGAAAATTGAGAAGTGTAAAAACACCACCATTCGTACCAGCCAGTACCCTGATCCACAGTTATTTCATTTTATATTTATTATAGAGCCTTTCATCCTAGATATCTTTATCTACAATTTTTGTATGATATACCTGAAAAGAATAAAGTATTGCACTTTCATACCAAGAATTTAACATGGTTTCTTTTGTTATAAAATGATAGTTAGCCACAAATACAGTAACCAGATAAAAATAAATGCAGTTTCCTAAACCTGAAATTAAACTATTTACATATTATATGTATATTACATATTCTTTTGCAAAGTGTTCTTTCATTAAAATATTTTTATTGTTAATATTGAAAATTATATGTGTATGTATGCAAGTTAGAAGATAAAGATGTTGCATGAACTTGGAAGGCTTTCATTCTGAAACCATCTGAGAGTACCTCAACACATCTTTTAGGTTACATACAGTTAACTCAGATCTAAAATAACCCTGTTCATCCGCAGTCTGCATTTATGGCATTAAACTGAATAAAAACTCTTCAATAAACATTTTGTTTTTCTTTGGTGACAGGCTTCCTGACCTCTATAACTATGCAACTGATGAAAATCTAATGTTGAAAACAGGAGTACAATTATAAAGGAAATTATTTTGCAGTTTTCCTGAATACTATACTTCCTTCATGGCCAAACCTCCAAAACAAGGACATATTTTCCAACTTGATCTAGGTGAATATGCTTCTGTAGGGGGAGATTGGACTAGGTGATCTCTAAAGATCCCTTCCAGCCCCTATGATTGAGTAAGCTCATTACAAAGAAGCACTTAATTTGCTGCATTTAACCCATGTAGTTACAAATTTTAACTTCAGCAAGGTGTATCCAGCTTGGGAAATGAAAACTAGTACCCAGGTCCAATGCAGACCTAAAATACACATGGTATAAATGTTTGAAAATATTTTCTATTAACATGTAAAGAAAAACAAGGCTTGTAAGTAGAAAACAAAACAAAACAACAACATAACACACACCAATGAAAAGTATATGGAAAGTAAAACCAAAAAATTCTGATTTCATTAATGATGGCGCAAATTTGAAACAGGAATGTATTCTCTGCAGTTTCAGGAAATGCTTTGTCACCAACTGTTTCAAATAGGAATAATCAAATTAAAGAGTATGGAAAAAATGCTATGTTATCAAGAAACTAACAGATGGCAACACTACAAAGTGTTTTCCCTTTATAGCAAACATGTCATGCTCTAAATTCATATTAGTATCATCACTGTAAACATAGATGCTGCTCTCATGCCCTTGGAGAGGCATATATTCCCATATCTCCTAGGTTGTCTTCTCTGAAGTTCCATCTCAGCTGTGAAGGAAAATAACAATATTAGAAGAATGAAGGCAAAGCACCTTCTTCAAGACTACTGGTAGAGTTTAATTGTCAAAGTGCTGCAAAAGTAAAAAAAAAATAACACTGAGATAAAGAGCATGGCAGCTGCATGCAGATGCTGAAGAGATTAACTGCCAAAGAAGAGTTTGTTAATTGGGAATATAATATGGAAGGGAAAACGACTCAGTACAAGCAGCATGGCAATTGACAATCCTGTCCAAGTCTTGCTTAACAAAGAAGTTCAAAGGAGACATGGTATGTTTTTTTTTTTTTTTTTCTAGAATCCAGAGGTACCGAATTCCTGTGTTTTTTTTGTTCAAATCTCCCTTTCTTTTCCTATTATGCTGAGCTGGAGTGTATGTCTACTATTGAATGACTTTCAGTTAAAGTTATATCTTGTCCAGAAAATACTACTGTTCTTTTCCTATTTCTAAATGTCTCAACTTTTCAGGATACCAGGTTACCTAATGAAATCATAGTTTGCTCCAAACTGAGGAGGGGTAGCATCTTCTATAACATATCAATACCACTTTTTATAGTTGCACTCTCACTGTGCAAGACATTTCTGCATTTGTAAGCTAGTCCCTATCATTAGGATCTTTACATTCTAAAGACAGAGAAGAAATAAAGGAAAAAATGTGGAAAAAAAAGTAAAAAGGATGAGATTAAAAATAAAGATAAACTTCATAGGTTAGATATCTCCAGGCTTACAGAATCAGAGAAATGAGTCCTTAGAGGCCTGAAGCACAATTAGAGTAAGGGCCTTGTATACAAGTTGCGGGATCAAATGCAGTGCACAAGGAGTCATGTGAGTGAAGGCTCCAGGAGATTCTGTGAGAAACTGACAAACAGGCAGTCATGGATGGAAATCTTAGAGCTGAAGATGCGAACCCTTTACACGAGGCTGAGCAAGAATAAACTTTGCTATAAAAATATCCCCAAAACTGACACGATATATTTTAAAATATTTTTTCTTTCATAAACAACAGTTGTGAAAAATTAGCAAAATAAGTATTGGGAGAAAATATGAAGAACATAAGTCTTGAACTGGAATGCGATAAGAAATAGTTTTATTTTATTAATAGTTATATTGTTTGTCTGATTTGCTAATACTTTTCTATGCTAATATTAATTTCCTAAAAGCTTGGTAAGGAAAATCACTCAATTTAAATGAAAGCATGCTGTTCAATAAGCATTCATCACATTTTAAACATATATTATGCATTTGAAAATAAACATACAATGAGAGACTGCTTTGAAAAATTAGATGAAGATTTTAGTTAGCTATATTTGCAGGCTTGAAGCAGATTTGGTTTAGTGTTATGTACCAAACCTAGAAAATTTATTTTCACATCCTCAGATTATCTTGTAAATTATTTGACATATCTGATTATGTACAGACCTGATAGATACTATAATTTTCGGATTCTCCTTTTTTAATATGAAATTTTAATTTAAAAAGGCATTTTCTCATAGAACTATCTGAATGGACTTCCTGTCCATTTAGACATACAAATGAAGTGTATTAGAATAGTTTGTGTATTAAATATTTTATAATCTTTTTATCTTACAGAATTCTAGCCAAAGAAAATAATACAAAGTCATTATCAGGTAATGGTACATAGTAGAATTTAGGCGGATCATGGATCCCATTTCAAGAACACCTGCTGAAGCCTCCTGAGGTAGCATCTGCTGAAGTACCTTGCTGAAGGGTGCAGTTTAAATCCAAATAATAATGAATTTGTTTATAACAAAAGCTATTTTATTTTCATGTTCTACACTATTAAGCTGTTTGTTTTTGTCTTCAGAAATAAACTAAGCATCCGATTTGCAGTTATCTCCTATCAACTGCCTCTCAGCCACTGAAAAATATCCCAGTAAAACCACACTTACATTGATATGCCTCAATGAAATTATACTCAGCTGCTTGTTTCTTTTGATTGATCTAAAGGTAGATGTGCAGAAGCCACATCACTCTAACTTGGCCAAAATACACTATGATGAAGAATCAGACATAAGATAAATATTGTGATTTTCACAGAAGATAGTGGGTTAGACTAGCGACAATGTCCTATTAAAAAAACATCCATGTAAGTGCTAATTGGCATAAACGGCAAGATTTTGGTAGCAGGGGTAGAGGAGAGGGTCTGTAGGTGTGAACTCTGTAGAAGGATATCGAAGGTGCCCTTGTGCTGGACATAGCCTGTTTGAGTCATCTCTACAACAGACTGATACAAAAACACAGCTGAGCCCATTTTCAGGCTAGTGGCTCCACAGTGAGAACACACTTTAAAAAGATGAAAAGAGACATTGAGAAGGGAAAAATGGAACATTAGAACAGTGAAGAACAAAGTGAGCAAGGGAACAAGGTCAGGGCAGTAGAAGGTAACATTCCTGAAGGGGCTGAGGGCTTTGGACAAGCTTGTGCTGGCACTGGGGTACCCTGCAGGGACTGCAGCCCATGAAGGACTTATCTTGGAGCAGAAGAGACAACTGAGAAGAAAAAAGCATTAGACAGATACTGTTACACCCTGATCCAGCTTCTGTGCCACTCCCACCAAAGGGATTGCATGCAACCTATGGCAATAACAAGCAGAATGGACGTCAGGTTGTGGGGAGGAGAGGTGTCTGGAGTGAAGCTGAGCTTGGGAATGAGAATAGAAAGGTATGTACCTGAGAGATTAGAATATTAATCTTTTGTGTTTCTCCAAATTTCAGTCTGTAAGTAAATATTTAGGTTTTGTTAAATTAAGAAAATTACCCAAGCCAGTTTTAGTTGTAATGGTAAAGCAGTGAGTTCTCTGTATTTATTTCAACCAATGATTTTTTTTTCTGTTTTCCTTCTGTTTTTTTCATCTATCCCATTAAGGCTTCTCCCTCACCAGTTATGTGAGTGCTTGGCTGTTAGCCAAGGCCAACTCATGAAAAATGTCAAAGAAAACCAACAATTTTAACTCCTGTTTCCTGTTTTTACCTTCGATATAAAAACGTATTTCAGGGTAGAACTTTGTTTCTTTCAAAAGTGGAGGATAACTGAGTGCTCACTGAAGTAAGATACTAATAGTCCTTTCAGATATCAAGTCATATGTATGCAAGAAAAGTGGAAAATATATACATGAATATCCTTACTGAATTTTCTGCAGTCCTAGTGACCCCTAAAAAAAAAGGTCCAGCCTTAAATTCTGAACTCTTTTGTGTAGAGATTGACAGTGAAACTAGGTTGCTTAGTGATCTTGCTAACACAAATGTGCTTCAGTCAAAAGAAGTGTGGGCTGTGCAACTCAGCTTCATTGTGACTGGGGAAGAAGTGGTATGTAAGGGAGAGCAGGAACTCTGGTTTATATAGCATAGATAATTTTTTTTCCCTCCAGCTTCCATATCTGCCATAGAACATGCAATCATCAGGTAATTGCTGTTGATTACAACTGGGTTTCTCAGTCTCTTTCCCAAGTAACAAGTAATAGGATGAGTTGACCTCAAGTTAGAACAGGGAAGATTTAGGTTAGATATTAGAAAAAAAAATAATCAAATGGGTTATGATTCATTGGAACAGGCTGTGAAGAGAAGTGGTTGAGTCACCATCCCTGGAAGTATTTAAAAGACAAGTAGATGTAACATGTAGGGATATGGTTTAATGATGGATGTGCCAGTGTTAGGTCTACGGTTGAACTCGATGATGTTAAAGATATTTTCCAACTTATATGATTCTATTATTCTATTTTAGAATTGCCAGGTTTGGTTTTTTTGGTTTTTTTTTTTCAGAATCATTAATTGTCACATTATATCTGTTGCATAGAAATGGAAAATTTTATTTATTTTATTCAACAACAAAGATAAATAATAAAAACTTGTACCTTGTTATGATAGGTTTTCTTGGTACTGATTTGCAGATAAGGATATAGAGTTTGCTTTATTGCTTTTATTTTTTCTTCATAATTCTTTTTTCTTTTTTTTTTTTAGAGGAAGTGTGCTGATCAATTTTTTTGTAGTTAGATGAAAATGAAAAAAAAAAGTCCCGACAGAACAATCCCCAAAGCCAGCTGTGAAAATTACTGTCACACCTTTTCCACACAAGTAGCTAAAATAGATGGAATATTTGAAAGTTAGCATGTTAGTAGTGCTCATTTTGACGAAAAGAAAAAAAGATTGAAAAAGGAATTGATTAAATAATAATGACACAAGGGACCAGAACTTAGTGTAAATTCATTAAACACTGACAGAGATTCTCTTTAGCACCTACTAAGGAAACAGAGCTGCTTCTATACCTCAAAACAGATATTTTCTCAGTCTGACAGGTGGTGCCAGAACAGTAATTTCCCTTGGTGAAATTTGATTAAGGAAAGATGACCCTGTATAACCAAAATATTCAGTGAAGCATGATAAACAGTGTCTGCAAAAAATGAACATGAAGTTCTGAGCATTGTTATGTAACATTGTATTGTATATTACTCTATTATTGATAACATTTACAGTGAAAAATAATTGCTGTTTCTCATCCAGATCCAGCATTTCACTTACAAAAAAAAAATAAATCCATCTATATACATTAGATATTAGAAGAAAAGAAAAAAAAAAATCAAACTTACCATTATCTAGATTTCTGTGAAAAGCCAAGCCTACAACATTTGATTAGTGATGTCGAAATGTCAGTGACATTCAATGTGCTTTGTTATGACTATTAATCTCTCTCAAAGAGTGGCAACTTAAAAATAAGGCTACATTAATATTTGTTTATAGAAACATATTTTTAATCAGAATGAAACCTTATACTTCATGGCCTGAATGCCACAGTTGCAAAAAATATGTGAACTGTATTTAATTAGATATGCTTTGAGGCATAGAATATGTTTGATTCATAGAATGGTTTGAGTTAGAAGAGACCTTAAAAATCTTACCCAGTTCCAAATCTCCTGCCAGGGACAGGGAAATCTTCCAGTAGATTATATTGGTCAAAAACCTATTTAACCTGTCTGGAACACTTCCAGGGATGGGACATCTACAACTTCTCTGACCAACTTGTTCCAGTTCATCATTATACCCACAGTAAAGAACTTCTTCCTAATATCTAATCTAGGTCTACTCTCTTTCATTTAAAAGCCATTTTCCCTTGTCCTATTAATACATGCTCTCGTTAAATGTCACTTTCCATCTTTCTTATAGGCCACATTATGTACTGGAAGAATGCTATGAAGTCTTCCCCGAGCCTTCTCTTCTACAAGCTGAATGACTCCAATTCTCTCTGTTTTCATAGGGGAGATACTCCAGCTCTCTATCTTCATGGCTTTCCTCTGGAATCACTCTAACAGCTCTACATCCTTCTTATGTTGGGGGCAGAGTTAACCTCTGTACTCTAGGTAGGTCTCATGAGAGCAGCATAGAGGAAGAGAAGCCCTTCCCTCTACCTGATGGCCACTCTTCTTTTGACACAACCCAGCAGTTGTCTTTCTGGTCTGCAAGCACACGTTATTGGGTCATGTGGAGCTTCTCTTCAACCAATAAATAAAGATGAACAAAGATGTTACCAATCACAAATCAATTGTGATAAACAAACAAAAAAGATGGCAGATTTTCAATTATAATTTAACTTTTAACACACCTTATTGCCTAAATAATTATTCCTTTCACTTTTGGAGTATAACCATGAATTGCCCCTGGGTAGAAAAAAGACCCGTATATCTTGTTCTTTGTCTCTTGCAGTGAACANAATGAAACCTTATACTTCATGGCCTGAATGCCACAGTTGCAAAAAATATGTGAACTGTATTTAATTAGATATGCTTTGAGGCATAGAATATGTTTGATTCATAGAATGGTTTGAGTTAGAAGAGACCTTAAAAATCTTACCCAGTTCCAAATCTCCTGCCAGGGACAGGGAAATCTTCCAGTAGATTATATTGGTCAAAAACCTATTTAACCTGTCTGGAACACTTCCAGGGATGGGACATCTACAACTTCTCTGACCAACTTGTTCCAGTTCATCATTATACCCACAGTAAAGAACTTCTTCCTAATATCTAATCTAGGTCTACTCTCTTTCATTTAAAAGCCATTTTCCCTTGTCCTATTAATACATGCTCTCGTTAAATGTCACTTTCCATCTTTCTTATAGGCCACATTATGTACTGGAAGAATGCTATGAAGTCTTCCCCGAGCCTTCTCTTCTACAAGCTGAATGACTCCAATTCTCTCTGTTTTCATAGGGGAGATACTCCAGCTCTCTATCTTCATGGCTTTCCTCTGGAATCACTCTAACAGCTCTACATCCTTCTTATGTTGGGGGCAGAGTTAACCTCTGTACTCTAGGTAGGTCTCATGAGAGCAGCATAGAGGAAGAGAAGCCCTTCCCTCTACCTGATGGCCACTCTTCTTTTGACACAACCCAGCAGTTGTCTTTCTGGTCTGCAAGCACACGTTATTGGGTCATGTGGAGCTTCTCTTCAACCAATAAATAAAGATGAACAAAGATGTTACCAATCACAAATCAATTGTGATAAACAAACAAAAAAGATGGCAGATTTTCAATTATAATTTAACTTTTAACACACCTTATTGACTAAATAATTATTCCTTTCACTTTTGGAGTATAACCATGAATTGCCCCTGGGTAGAAAAAAGACCCGTATATCTTGTTCTTTGTCTCTTGCAGTGAACAATTGTAAATAGTAAAGAGACCAGAAACAGGGATCTTTTTTGTTATCCTGGCTTTCAGAGACATGACACCAATGAACAGCCTGAGACAATGGTGATAAACTTTTTATTTCACAACTCCCAATAGATTTCATGATTCATGGAAACATTTTTTACACTCTTCAAAAAACTAAAAAGGCAGATTGCAATGTAAAGGAATTTTACTAATACTAACTTCCTCACTGTGATGGAGCACTGGAACAGGCTGCCCAGATGGGTTGTGGAGTCTCATTCTCTGGAGACATTCAAAACCTGCCTGGACATGTTCCTGTGTGATCTACTCTAAGTGGTCTTGCTTAAGCTGAGGGGTTAGACTTAGATGATCTTTCAAGGTCCCTTCCAACCCTTAAGATTCTGTGATTCTGTGATTCCTGTATTATTTTTTTCAGGTTCAAATCTGACTATTTTGATACTACATCTCAGGAAAACATCAGAATGAACTGTATCAAAGTGTAAACCCCATAGTGTTTTGAGGGTTCAGAACAATTTCATGCCAATATAAAGAGCTATGAAAATAAAGTGAGAATTCTGTCTTTAACAAGGCAGAAAGGCACAAACACATTCAGAAATTCCACACCTTTTAGATGCCTGGTTCCAGTTACAAAATTAATAATCCTTAACTACAGATAGAGTATTTGCTTAAAAATCACAAGACATTATTTTTTATTTTCTTCTATGTCATCTGCAGGCTTTACACAAGCATTTTAAATTCTTCATTCTAAGTAGCTGAGCATGTAAGTTTACTGCAGAAGAAATGAATTCTGAAGTGTAATCTAAAAATACAATGCATAACAAACAAAATTAGAAAGTAGGTGAGAATGTTAACTTACTAACATGAAATATTGAGAAAAATGTCTATATTAGAAACTACCATCTACTTGCTATACTTAAGCATCTGCTCATGTGCCCACATGAGAGGTCATAAACAAAACCTTGCCAGCTTGTTTCAATAGGAGTAGCTACATTTTCCAGTATTCTGTCTCTAACATTAGACAGTAATAGTTAGGAAAAGAGGGTGAGAAATCGAGCAAGTGTGAGAAAATTGTATTTCGTCATGTTATTTTGTACTGATTACTGATTACAGTAATGGTTTCTGACTGACTAATCATTTGATTAATCTCGCTCTTTTTCTACTTCCAGGCATATGCTATGAAAAATATCTTATAACTGTGAAACAGTACTTTCTTCTGTTTGCTTTAACTCTGTCAATTATGACTTGAAAAATAAAATGGCCAAGAGTTGTCTATTATTATATGATTCTAAACAAATAATTTGTCTCTTTTTTGAAATTACACATAGAGATCATAACACATCTTTGGCAAAGATAACCTTTTGGCCAGGAAACTATTTCAGGTACTCAGTCAGGAAATTAAAGGTATAAATTTTATGTACCTTAATATTTAGGAGACAAATCCCACCTCTTCTCAAGGACAATGCCCTGAGAACTAGGTAGCAAAGTAACTTTGGTGCATACACAAACTAAGCTAAGTTTCTTTCCTATAGTCAACTTCACATGTACAGTAAGATTGTCTCAGTTAAAAACCAAATATATTAACATCTGCTGCACTTTAGACTTGAGTGACTTCATATCAAAATTAATGGAGAGCAGTTGACAGTGGCTTAACTATTTATTTGATCAACATCATATGCCATTACTGGGTAAAGTGTTCAGTAAAATAAAGGTGATTGAAGACAGGAAAGAGGGCTTTCCACTTGTACAGCCCTGTCCTTTACATCCTGCATGAAAATTTTTCAGGTAGTGGATTAGACTGAGTTCATTAGATTATGATCAATTTTTGAAAAGCTTCTATAAATGAAACAATAGGGTTTAGGAGAGTACCTGCAGTAGAAAGGATAAGGACATATTTACAACTGCTAATCTAAGTCTCTAAAATGGGGAAAAGAGGTTTTCATGGAGATCAATGACCACACACAGAGCCCCTAAATTGCTAGAAATTATTGTCTTGAAAGCAAAATTAGAGGAAAGGTTGGAAGGTCAGTTTGGGTAAGAGGAAATTTGTTTTCAGATTTGAATTTAATCTGTTTCACCAATAGATTTGAGTATCTCGCTACTTAAGTGTCACCTTTTTTCCATATATCAGTGTTAGAAATCAGAAGTTTGTTGCGTACATTTCGTTTAGGAAGGTTTTGGTAGTAGAGGGGTTACAGCAGTGGCTTCTGTGAGGAACTGCCAGGTCTTCTCCTGTGTCCAAAAGAACCAATGCCAACTGGCTCCAAGACTGACCTACCACTGAGCCCATCAGTGGTTGTAGTAATGCCTCTGCAATGATATATTTTGAGAAGGGGAAAAATGTTACTGCACAAGAGAAAATTGTGGAAAAAGAGAGATGCAAAATTTCTATAGACATCAAGGTCACTGAAGAAAGAGGGGAAGGAGATGCTCCAGTCACTGGAGCAGAGGTTCCCCTACAGCCCATGGTGCAGCCCATGGTGAAGCCCTGCCCCTTCAGCTATGGAGACCATGGGGGAACATAGATCCACCTGCAGCCTGGGAAAGACCCCACACTGGAGCAAGTGGATGCACAAAGGAGGCTGCAGCTCCATGGGAAGCACTGAGACCCTGGAGGACCATGGATCCATGGACAGAGAGGAGCCCACATCAGATCGATTTTACTGTCAGGACTTGTGATGCCATGGGTAACCCATGCTGCAGCAGTCTGTTTCTGAAGGACCGAATCCCATGGAAGGCACTCACATTAGAGCAGTTCATGAGGAACTGTAGCCTATGAGAAGGACTAACATTGGAGAACCTTGTGGAGGACTGTCTCTAATGGGAGAGACCCCACTCTGGATTAGGGAAGGAATATAAGAAGTTCTCCCCCTGAGAGGAAAGAGCAGCAGAGACTATCTGTGATGACCTGTCTGTAACCTCTATTACCCATCCCCATTTTTCACTGGGAAGAGGAAGGAGATAGAGAACTGAGAAAAAGGGAGACATGGGAGGAAAATGTTTTAAGATTTACTTTTTCTTCCTCATTACCCTTCTCTGTTCTGACTGGTAATAAAATAATTTTCACCAAATTGAGTCTGTTTTGCCCGTGACAGTAATTGCTGAGTGATCTCTCTGTCCTTATCTTGACCCATGAGCCCATGAGCCTGCATCCAGCCAGGGTCAACCCACCACGTTGCTATGTGCTTAAAGGTTGTAAGACAGTACATAGTGAACACAGAATCCAGTTCCAGTAAGACATTATCTCAGCTATGTGTTACTAACAGCTAAGGTTTGAGGCATGGCCCAGCCTGTTGAGGTGAGGTCTGAGCAAGAATGAAGATTTTGGAGGGAATTTACTTAAGATTATGTAGTATTACTTATGTAGCAGAATCCTCTTTCAAAATAGTACATTTACTTGGGGCATGCTTGAAAAACAGCTCCCATCCATGACTTGAGTGGGATTTATCTTGTTCTTGAAGACAGTGAAACTGAACATCATGAAATCAATTTTCACTCAAAAGAAAACAGGACAAGAGATTTACCAAGCTAAATCAGGGTACAAACCAAGAATGAAACATAAACATAACATTCAGAAAGGTAGATTTGTTTTCTGGAAGCCAATACATACTATAGAAACATCAAACACATGTCAGATATTTACCAGGCATGGGAGGAAAAAAGTACCCAATGTCAAAATTTCTTTAAGAGGATTACTTGTGTTTCTATACCACACATTTATATTAAAATAAGTTAGTACTTCTAACCTTAAAAGTGAAGTCTGTGATCTGTGTGGGATTGCAAATGTACTGACAATCAGTGCCAAAACACCTACAGAACTATTTTACAAATTATTTTACAGAATATTGTGATAGATGAAGTTAGGAATGTTATAAAATAATTCTGAGATTTATTGACATTGAAACAAATACATTCTAAAATCTTGAGAATTCAGATCTTGTTTCATCTCTGTTGCTTTCCTATTGGAATTCATATTATTAACTTAATGTTTGCATGAAAGCAATGTTCTAACTAAAGGTTAGATGTTTCGCTCTCTTTCTACAAGAAAGAAATAGGTATCTATTAAAACAAAAAAGATCTCAATGGAAAAGACCATGTAAATTTTTTCTCAGAGAGTTTTATTATCCTTGCTAAATTACATAACATTGTTAGATGTTATACCAATAAATATTCTTGCTGCATGTTTGTTTAAAAAGTAGTCTACATTTTCTGATAATAAGACAATCGTACTAGGGGTTGGAAATGGAGCTTTGGGGGTAAAAATTAAAGCCACTGCAATAAATATTCTAATTCTTTAGTATATCATAAAACAATGATACTTTAGTAGTATAAAAATTAAAAAATAATTAAAACCTAAATATTCAAATTAAAAAAGTTAAAAAGTGTGTAAAAGATATAGAAAAATCTATTAAAGGAGTCAGAAATAGCAGGAAAGCACAGAAAAAAAAAACGAGTGCTTCTTTTTTTAAAAAAAAAATTCGACTGACTCTTCCTGAAGAACTGTCACTCACAGCTTGTTCCAGTTAACAGACTGTCACATTGAACACTATACACAGCTGAGTGGAATTGGCACTGCTCAATAACTGAGACGGTGTTTTTTTAAACCTCTTTCAATTATATAATATCCTCAGAGTCAATAATATAAAAGCAGCAGCTTTTCTCATCTGGAGAAGAACTTTTATCATGTCCTAAATTAAGTCATAAATAACAAGCTCTTGCATTTTAAAATCCTCAGAAGGCAAATAACAGGATTAACTGTTCTTGCTGTGAGATTACTGTGAATCAGGTCATAAAAGTGACAAATAGGCTCTAGTGTAATATTTGTATGAACATTTTCATGGATAATCTATCTCAAATGCAAAAAGAGTACCTAACTGCTGAGGTTTAAGCCCAGCCATCAACAAAGCACCATGCAGCCACTCATTCATCCCATCCCACACACTCCCACCTCCTGTAGAATGGTGGAGGCCCCAGGGAGATGGGAAGAGAAAAGATAACCAAAGGCTTTGTGGATCCAGACAAGGGCAGGGGAGGCTCACTTACCAACTATGGTTCTGGGCAAAACAGACTCAACTACTTGACTTTGGAACAAAAACTACATCAGTTTAATTCACTATCAATTAGAAACAGAACAGACATAAAGCAAAAATAGAGCAGGATAATGAGAAAAATACAGCCATCACTTACTTACTCCCACATCCCTCCTTTCTTCCCAGGCTTAGCTTCCTGCTCTTGCTACCTCCTCACTCAGTGGTGCAGAGGGGCAGGGAATGCGAGTTGCAGTCTTCTTCCTCAGAGAAGGAGGACTCCTCGCATTCTTCTCCTGATCCAATCAGGGTCTCTCCCAAGGGATACAGTCCCTAAAGAAGCTCTCTAGCGTGAGTCCTTCCGAAGGGATGCATCTCCTCACAAACTCCTCCAGTGTGGGTGTCCTTCACAACAGTAGAGCTCCAGGCACATTCTGTTAAAATGCTACCTCCCCACAGAGTCACAGCCCATCTGGGCACAGTTACCCCCTCTGCCATGGGTTCCTTCATGAGCTGCTGGCAGATCTCAGCTTCACCATTACTCTTCTTGAGTTGCAGGGGGCCAGCTGTCATCTTACCACAGGATGCAGGGGAATCTCTGCTCCAGCACATCTCTCTTCCCTCACTGACCTTAGGGTCTACATGGTTGCTTCTCTCCTATCTCACTCCACCACCTTCAGCCCCTCCTGTTCTTGCTTATCTTCAAAAGTGATCACAGAGATGACCAGATGGTGCATCCCCAGAGGTGGGTTTGCCATAGCCAAAGAATATTTTGAACGACCAGCCCTTTTTCTGTTACCAGAAAAGTCTCCACACAAATCCAACTCTAGCATAGTTTAGTTATTCTATATTTGGGAGATATTCTGTATTGAAATATGAACTGAACTCATATGCTGGTCATTTTTTCTTAAACTGGAGAGACATGAGAAAAATATTTAATGTAGAGCCACAGAAATGTATTCTAAACCTAGATAATGATGTCTATGGTTATAAGGTGTTTTACTGAAGGCTGAGAATAATATTCAAAGAAAACCACGAGGATGAAAGGAAAATTAATATCCTAGGGATTTCACTAATAAGAATAAAAAGGTAACAAAGTACTAATAATGTTTGTCTGACCCAAAGATATGGAAAGCATCATCAGAACAGGAAGAACTGAATTCTATGTGGACAGAAATTGAATCATATTAGTATAAAATGCACGATTACTAATAAGAAAAGATTGTGTTGAAGTTGAGTGAACTTGTAATTATTGTTCTTTTACAAGGTTCTGAAAGGACTTAATAATTTTATTTATTTTTCAGGATTAAAAAAGATCATATTCATGAAGACAATGATCTATACTTTATACTATGATGTAAATGAACCTTACCAAGCATAAGGAAAACAAATATAAGTATTTAAAATATATTATGAGCTAGAAAATTATGCAAAAATAAGAACAGAAATTGTTCTTGACTTTCCTGGACTGCATCATTTTATAATACTACTGATACTTTCCAGTGTTATTTACAAACAGTCTCATTACCTCTCAGAGGTAATCCTTTTCCTGACATAAAGAATGATGACAAATTTTACTTCAAATGAATATTATATCCTTTAAAATTTACCATTTTTCCTACATCAGCTTCAAATTTTGTCTCTTTTATAGGCCTAAAAGCAATTATTGAACAAAAATGACCACTGAAAAATATTTAAATACCCCAAATCCATCTTCCATTCCAAGATCTATGATGCATTATTATTATTATAATTTTAACTAAAATTGTTAAACTTTGGAATGTGAGAAAGACACAAATCATCTAAGCTAGTTTAGGAATTTTGATCTTGTGTAAAACCGGAATTTAAAGCCCTATTGCCAACCAACAATTCTCCAAAAGAAGGCTATTTCTAATTAGTCAAAGATTGATTACATAGAAAAGAATGACTGTTAAAAACTTGAAGGGAAAGAAGTGACAGGATCTAATTTTCATTTGCATTTTTAGGTCATATAATTTCCTGCATTATATTTTTAGAAAATATATATACACAACAGTTTCTTGATTTGTGTCCATAATGGAACTGAATATGATGAATGATTTTATCACCGTGTTTTATTTCCTTTAAGAATTTTGCACAATGTCTCCTTCAGATTAGTGCCATTACTTACTATTTCTAAAAAAAAATATTCCTGGATCAAAATGAGACATTAGTTCTACAGACATTTCTACAGCACCACTTTGCTTTCGTTTTACTATATTATCCTTTTAATTTTGTCTTCATTTTTGTTTTAATCGGGTAGAACAACTGTCTTCCCTGCATATATTTTTACATATTTTAAGTATTTTAAACATGGTAAAAGATCCAGCATTTTATTAGTTGCTATGATTTTATTATTAGTTTTACTATATTATTTGAATCCATACACTTTATGTAGGTGGTTATGAGAGAGGTTAAATTCCAGAATATATGTATCATATGTGTCTTAACATTTATTTCTAATTGATTAATCCCATTGGAGACATGCTAATTGGGCCAGGCTTCCCAATTAAACCAAAGCAGATTCTTTATAATGACTTTGGCTGCAGCTGAATGCTTTGAATCAGTATATCACTGTCAGTACTGCAAACTTTTACAGTTTCTAGCTAACCTTTCAACACCAATCAGTTGCTACATTTTACATTGTAGATGGTTTTATGTGGAAGGTGGGAAATAACATCGTTGCTTATTGCTGACCACAGTTTTTGAACCAACTACTACACTCCTGTGAATCTTTTATTCTAAGCTTGATATCTACACCTTCTTCAGCAAGAAGGTTGACGTGAACCCCCTAGATGACTTCTCTGTACACTGTGACTGAATATTTAGAGTGCCATTTTGAGGCTCGGCTTTACCTGTGAAGCAGTTTAAGAGTTTAAGAGTAACCTCCATCTCAATCTATTTAAACACACAAAATTTAAATTTTACTGTTTAAGAAAACTTCATTTCAACGAGAATGTCAGCTTATTTTTTCTGCTGGACAAGAAATGTGAAGTGGGTGTGATTTACTCTTTTCAAATTACTTAGTTTTAATTATAGTGTTGTAAGATTATATTATGACTGCATCCTTACCAAATCTCAGCCTTTACTATCTTATATCTTGTCTTGTCTTGTCTTACCTTATCTTATATCTTATCCTGATCACAACAGCTTATCTAGTTCATAGTGCAAAAGATGTTGAATATCACTGAAAATAAAAACTTCTAAAACTATTTCCTATGAAATACGCTTACTGCATTTGAATGTACAAGGCAAAAAAAAAAAAAAAAAGTAAGTAGGAGAGGAAAAGCTGTTGTTCAAGGACACAAAACAACAATACTTTAGTAAAATCTTGGAAACTCAGAACAGTGACAAATTTATTCTGTATTTAACTAGAGCACTTAAGTGTCTCGTTTTCACTCATCAAACAATATTAGCCATTCCACTGTCATGGCTGGTAGGAGATGCAAAGTAATTATTTCTCTTTTAAAAATGTATTTTATTTAAACCATTGTATTTCCTGGAAGAAAAACCAGAAGGAATTAAAGGAAGAAGAAAGGGAGAAACATAGAGGATAGAAGACAATGGAAGCTTTCAGCTAAGCAGTTACATTCGGATAAATATAAGGCGGATTCCTGCAGAGTCTTCTAGCACTTGTCTTTTCTACTCCTGCTCAAGCTTTTTAAGGCGATCCCACATGTATGATTTTAATAAGAGAAATGAGATCTCTTACTTCAGCACAAGTAAACAAATCTCTAGCAAAAGTGTCTAAAGTCAGAAAGCCTAAAATATGTACTTTCCAAAAGATACTGTATTAAATGGGAAGGCTGTAGACAACAGTAACAGTTCTTAAAGTGGAAAGCCAAATCTTCAAAAACTTCAATGATTTGTCCTCTGAGCTTCATAAAATTCCTCCTTTCCTATGTAGGTTAGACAATAGGGAATGGAAAAAAAAAAAAAACAAAAAACAAAACCACCCTAAGTGTTTTGGTTCTATATTTTTTTGTTTAGGCTTTTACTAACCTCTCCTTAAAATGTAGTCAGAAATGAAAATAAGGAAAGATGGTACCTTGTAAAACAGGGTCCAAGAGAAGAAACTGACAGAACATATGAGTTACAGAAGTTACATGAAGTTAAGCAGCAATGTCATTCAGATGAGATAATGAAAGTTCTGATTAATAAGTTAAAATAAAACCCACCAGGATCCAGATTAAGTTCTGTCATGCCAGAATAAGTCAAGTTTCAAAGTCAATTTAAATTTTGCTATATTTACACATACTAGACTGCAGTATATCAGGCCTCTAATAGCAATGCTAACTATAATTCTAGCTTATCTCAAGTGCAAAAATACTCCCTGACCCAAAAACTATTATTCCTTAATGTAGCCTGGTCAATACAATTGTTATTGATCCAGAGGTGAGAAACTTTCTTTACCCTAAAGATTACATTTAGACATTTTGACACTGTTACAAATTGTAGGAATAGAAACAAAAAACGGACAAATATCTGAGGAAAAGCCAGCTAAGGTACCAGCAAGCAGAATAATCCACTTTCTAAAATATTTGTTGGCAAATTTGTAATCCTGATGGCTGTTAGTACCTTCTAATTGTTGGGGTTTTATTTGGGCCTTTGTACTGATGAGCTGTGTATTGTTCAATTTTGCTTAGGTTTGTGGCTTGGTTAGATCAATTTTTAGTTTTGCAGCCCATATCTTCACACTTTTAAGCCTTGGTTTCTGTTTTTAAAGGGATTAAGTTTGATTTCTATGAATCATTATTCCACTTAAAACATTTTTATGAAGTCTAGAAAATAGGTTGGTACAGAAACATTTCCAGATTCTTTCCTTGCCACCTTTCTTATTCTTAAAGCAGTTTCTATATTCCAACTAATAGCACAATTAAGATATTTTTTTTGCAATTCCTGTGATGGGGATTCACCCTTTGCTACTAGGGCTCTCAGCAGCTAAACTAGAGGTAGTTAATTTTCTTTAGTATCAAAGTATTTCAGAAGCTTGGAATGATAAATCAAGACTCTCCTGAACATGTTCCTATGCGACCTGATCTAGATGAACCTGCTTCTGCAGGAGGATTGGACTAGATGATAATTCTATGATTCTATGATAAAAGGAAAAAAGAAACAAAATATAATGCATATTTTAAAAAACCCAGAAGATTTCCCGGAGATGGCTGAACACCTGCCTGCTGATAGGAAGTATTAAATAAAGTACTTGCTTTGCTTTGCTTTGCTTTGCTTGCACAGTTTTTGCTTTACCTATTAAACTGTCTTTATCTTGAGCCATGAGTTTCCTCACTTTCACCCTTCCAAGTCTCTCCCCATTCCCACTGACAATCAGCAGGCAACAGTGTGGGGCTGAGATGTCTACTGGTATTAAACCATTCATATAAAACTATTCATAAGTATTCCTCACTCATGCTACATACCAAGTATATACTTCTATTGTAAAAAAGGTCATTTATATTTCATGTTACAGAAAATGTAAACGTTAAGAAGTAACATTGTAGGAAGGAAATTAAAGATGCTTGTAATCTGTATGGTTAAGGATATTTTTATATTGTATTAATTTTTAATCTAGTGTAAAAGTGAATTTAAAACATTACTAAATACGTTAACACATAAAATTATGTCGTATTTTTAGAATGATCATACTATTGAAAGTAGGACTAAGTATTTTAAAACCACATAATTCAATAATTCTTTGTTTTTTTGTTTGTTTTTTTTTTTATGGATTTCTTTAAGTCAGTGTGAAGATAATTCAAAAAACAGTCATACAGTACTGGGAGAATTCATGAATTATTAGCCTGCGGAACTCTCGTATCCTTAGTAGTTCTGATGTTGTGTTGTGATTGTTAAATTAAATTAAACTACTACTTAGAGANAGACAACAGTAACAGTTCTTAAAGTGGAAAGCCAAATCTTCAAAAACTTCAATGATTTGTCCTCTGAGCTTCATAAAATTCCTTTTCCCCTATGTAGGTTAGACAATAGGGAATGGAAAAAAAAAAAAAACAAAAAACAAAACCACCCTAAGTGTTTTGGTTCTATATTTTTTTGTTTAGGCTTTTACTAACCTCTCCTTAAAATGTAGTCAGAAATGAAAATAAGGAAAGATGGTACCTTGTAAAACAGGGTCCAAGAGAAGAAACTGACAGAACATATGAGTTACAGAAGTTACATGAAGTTAAGCAGCAATGTCATTCAGATGAGATAATGAAAGTTCTGATTAATAAGTTAAAATAAAACCCACCAGGATCCAGATTAAGTTCTGTCATGCCAGAATAAGTCAAGTTTCAAAGTCAATTTAAATTTTGCTATATTTACACATACTAGACTGCAGTATATCAGGCCTCTAATAGCAATGCTAACTATAATTCTAGCTTATCTCAAGTGCAAAAATACTCCCTGACCCAAAAACTATTATTCCTTAATGTAGCCTGGTCAATACAATTGTTATTGATCCAGAGGTGAGAAACTTTCTTTACCCTAAAGATTACATTTAGACATTTTGACACTGTTACAAATTGTAGGAATAGAAACAAAAAACGGACAAATATCTGAGGAAAAGCCAGCTAAGGTACCAGCAAGCAGAATAATCCACTTTCTAAAATATTTGTTGGCAAATTTGTAATCCTGATGGCTGTTAGTACCTTCTAATTTTTGGGGTTTTATTTGGGCCTTTGTACTGATGAGCTGTGTATTGTTCAATTTTGCTTAGGTTTGTGGCTTGGTTAGATCAATTTTTAGTTTTGCAGCCCATATCTTCACACTTTTAAGCCTTGGTTTCTGTTTTTAAAGGGATTAAGTTTGATTTCTATGAATCATTATTCCACTTAAAACATTTTTATGAAGTCTAGAAAATAGGTTGGTACAGAAACATTTCCAGATTCTTTCCTTGCCACCTTTCTTATTCTTAAAGCAGTTTCTATATTCCAACTAATAGCACAATTAAGATATTTTTTTTGCAATTCCTGTGATGGGGATTCACCCTTTGCTACTAGGGCTCTCAGCAGCTAAACTAGAGGTAGTTAATTTTCTTTAGTATCAAAGTATTTCAGAAGCTTGGAATGATAAATCAAGACTCTCCTGAACATGTTCCTATGCGACCTGATCTAGATGAACCTGCTTCTGCAGGAGGATTGGACTAGATGATAATTCTATGATTCTATGATAAAAGGAAAAAAGAAACAAAATATAATGCATATTTTAAAAAACCCAGAAGATTTCCCGGAGATGGCTGAACACCTGCCTGCTGATAGGAAGTATTAAATAAAGTACTTGCTTTGCTTTGCTTTGCTTTGCTTGCACAGTTTTTGCTTTACCTATTAAACTGTCTTTATCTTGAGCCATGAGTTTCCTCACTTTCACCCTTCCAAGTCTCTCCCCATTCCCACTGACAATCAGCAGGCAACAGTGTGGGGCTGAGATGTCTACTGGTATTAAACCATTCATATAAAACTATTCATAAGTATTCCTCACTCATGCTACATACCAAGTATATACTTCTATTGTAAAAAAGGTCATTTATATTTCATGTTACAGAAAATGTAAACGTTAAGAAGTAACATTGTAGGAAGGAAATTAAAGATGCTTGTAATCTGTATGGTTAAGGATATTTTTATATTGTATTAATTTTTAATCTAGTGTAAAAGTGAATTTAAAACATTACTAAATACGTTAACACATAAAATTATGTCGTATTTTTAGAATGATCATACTATTGAAAGTAGGACTAAGTATTTTAAAACCACATAATTCAATAATTCTTTGTTTTTTTGTTTGTTTTTTTTTTTATGGATTTCTTTAAGTCAGTGTGAAGATAATTCAAAAAACAGTCATACAGTACTGGGAGAATTCATGAATTATTAGCCTGCGGAACTCTCGTATCCTTAGTAGTTCTGATGTTGTGTTGTGATTGTTAAATTAAATTAAACTACTACTTAGAGAGCTAACTGAACAGGATATCCAGATAAGAAATGGTACAAGTCCTTTGTGTTTAATCACAGTGAAAAATAACTTAAAAAATGTGAAAGCTTAATTTGTTTGACTGTATCCAGTTTATATTTTGAAAGAAGATGACAATATTATTGTGTGCTTTATAAAATACGCTTACTGAAAAAGATGGGGTTTTTTTCATCACTCTCCTTGTATATTAGATCCTACTTGTCAGCCAAGTTACTTTGTGCTATAAACTATGTAGGAAAGAATTAATATTTCAGTAATTGTGCATAAAATATTTAATAAGTCTTGTGACAGTAAGATAAAGTAACACAACAGAATCATACCAAGTGATCTGTGAATTATTGCTTTGTAAAGTCACAATATTATTAAAGGAAGACTGTTAAATGACTTTAAAAAATAATCTTAGAAAACAAATTATTTAAAAGCTCTGTACATAGAATTAGATATTGTCATGGTTTCACATGACAGCCTTTTGTGGTAAGGGGGAAGGGGCTGTAAAGATGGCGCCTGTAAGAAGTTGTTTGCAACTCTCCCCAGCTGTGAGCCAGACCCACGTCTGGAGCTGAGCCAATTAGACGCCTCCACGATCACTTTTTAAGAAGAAGCCGGAAGAGGAGGTGGCTTTCCTTCATCTTTTTTCCTGCTTCTTCCTTCTTCTGTCCCTTTTTTCTTCTTCTTTTTCTGGCTGGTGGTGGTGCAAGGAGTAGGAACAGTGAGAGAAACGGCCATGCGGACTCCAAGGTCAGTGATGAAGGAGAGGAGGAGGTGTACCAGAGCAGAGACTCCCCTGCATTCTGTGGAGAGAGCCGGTGAAGCTGAGATATTCACCAAGGACTCTGTCCCAAGAGAGGGACCCCATATCGGTAGAAGAAACTGCAATTGTGGTGAAGAATCCATGCCAGAGATATTTACCAAGGACTCTGTCCTGAGAGAGGNAACTTTCCTACTTCCTCTCTAAGTTGAGTACTGGAGTTTGTTTTGCCCGGAACCGTAATTGGCAGTGAGCCCTCCTTGTCCTTGTCTTAATCCACAACAACCTCGCTTATCTTTTTACTCCCATTTTGCTGGGGCCTCTGCCATCCTAACGAGGGTGAGGGTGAATGGGGGCACCAAGCGAGGGACTGTCATGGTGCTGCTGTGCTAGGTGGGCCAAACCACGACAGATATGAGAATAAAATGCTTGTTTTCGGTGTCAAAGTTATTTTAAAAGTGTATGGTGCTTTGTCATACTTTTCAGGCTCACATTGTTATGTTGTTTTGCTTAAATATATTATTTAGAAGTATTTGTCAAAATAACTCTATGTTACAATAAAATATATATGTGCATACTTAATTAAACATATGTGGTTACATGGTATGGACACTATAGCTTATTTATAGCTTATTATGGCATAGCTTATTTACATATGTATACTATTCTATAATAATTTTAACCTTTCACCACACTTTAGTAAAGAAAGATGTACTGGTTATTTCCATTTGGGAAACAGAACCCATTGTACAGATAGATTAGTGAATGAAAACTTTCATGCTAAATTCCTGAATGCTTGTCTCCTAATCCCTGACAATGTGCTGTTGTTCTGTTTGCACTGTAAAATTTAGCTTGTGTTTTCTATAAAATTTATGTCAGTATTTTCCACCTTAATTTTATTCAGATTTTTTTTCCCATTAAAAAAAAGATAATTCTAATGTTTGAGGGGCCACAACATAACTTTGCTATAGTATAGGACAATAGTTTAAAAAAACACTAATAAACTCACACAAACATGAACCTCAGTCACCTAGTGCTATACAGAAATTCTATCACCTCTGCTCACATCAGTTAACTATATGTCTCCTTAAACATATGAGAAAATAGATAGAATTTCTTCTATGTAAAATCAATAAACTATTAGTTCTTTATCCTAATCCACTGTCACACCATCAGAACTCATATAACTTGGCTGTGAAGAGAAAATCTTAGCCTTTGGACTTGTTTCCAAATCAAAATAGCTTTTTTATAACTTTTCTCTGAACTTGATAGAACAATTGTTAAAACCAATTCACCCATCAGTGCAACAGTATACACTTTTTTTTCTTCCCAAACAAAAAACATCTTTCCACCATTACAATGTCCATGAAAAGGGGAAAAGTATTACCTGATTCTGTTCAGCTTTATTGATAAGTTATGGCAATGACACCAAATTTCTCTGCATTCCAGATAAGATTAAGCCTATATTTGTACAGCATAATGGTGAAACTTCCACTTCTGATTATATGTGCATGCTTCAGGATAAAGCAAGGGTTTAGTCTCTATGGAATAAATTTAGTATACTCTCCATACAGTCCATTAACTAAAAAGTTGTATCTATGCAAATAAATTTCAAGTTACAGAATTTCATAAATTTGAATACAATGGGGAGTTCTGCTAATATACATTAAATGGTAACATGCACAGTATGGAAGATGAAGGTTCTGCTAAACTTGATAACAGCATGCAGCAATTAAGATATCAATTTTTAGAAAGATTTTAATAGCATATTACTGTGCTTTATGAAAGTTTATTTTATTGTATTCTCCATTGCTCAAAAGAATCTGAATAAATACATTCAAAACCAAATTTCTACCTATGAAGACTGAGGTTTTTTTTTTCCCCCCTTTGTTTTCCTTCCAGGTATCTTTCCCTTACATGTAAAGCAAGGAAATATGTTAACTCACATTATTTAAGAAAGTATTCTAGTAAACTGGTATAACAGGCAAATGAAAACTATAAACAGTGTTATTTACATTGCATAAAAAGAAAAGAAAAGAATGGTGAATCTAGCCAGTGAATAGGATGATATAATAGTGACAATCTCAATANTATAATAATTTTAACCTTTCACCACACTTTAGTAAAGAAAGATGTACTGGTTATTTCCATTTGGGAAACAGAACCCATTGTACAGATAGATTAGTGAATGAAAACTTTCATGCTAAATTCCTGAATGCTTGTCTCCTAATCCCTGACAATGTGCTGTTGTTCTGTTTGCACTGTAAAATTTAGCTTGTGTTTTCTATAAAATTTATGTCAGTATTTTCCACCTTAATTTTATTCAGATTTTTTTTCCCATTAAAAAAAAGATAATTCTAATGTTTGAGGGGCCACAACATAACTTTGCTATAGTATAGGACAATAGTTTAAAAAAACACTAATAAACTCACACAAACATGAACCTCAGTCACCTAGTGCTATACAGAAATTCTATCACCTCTGCTCACATCAGTTAACTATATGTCTCCTTAAACATATGAGAAAATAGATAGAATTTCTTCTATGTAAAATCAATAAACTATTAGTTCTTTATCCTAATCCACTGTCACACCATCAGAACTCATATAACTTGGCTGTGAAGAGAAAATCTTAGCCTTTGGACTTGTTTCCAAATCAAAATAGCTTTTTTATAACTTTTCTCTGAACTTGATAGAACAATTGTTAAAACCAATTCACCCATCAGTGCAACAGTATACACTTTTTTTTCTTCCCAAACAAAAAACATCTTTCCACCATTACAATGTCCATGAAAAGGGGAAAAGTATTACCTGATTCTGTTCAGCTTTATTGATAAGTTATGGCAATGACACCAAATTTCTCTGCATTCCAGATAAGATTAAGCCTATATTTGTACAGCATAATGGTGAAACTTCCACTTCTGATTATATGTGCATGCTTCAGGATAAAGCAAGGGTTTAGTCTCTATGGAATAAATTTAGTATACTCTCCATACAGTCCATTAACTAAAAAGTTGTATCTATGCAAATAAATTTCAAGTTACAGAATTTCATAAATTTGAATACAATGGGGAGTTCTGCTAATATACATTAAATGGTAACATGCACAGTATGGAAGATGAAGGTTCTGCTAAACTTGATAACAGCATGCAGCAATTAAGATATCAATTTTTAGAAAGATTTTAATAGCATATTACTGTGCTTTATGAAAGTTTATTTTATTGTATTCTCCATTGCTCAAAAGAATCTGAATAAATACATTCAAAACCAAATTTCTACCTATGAAGACTGAGGTTTTTTTTTTCCCCCCTTTGTTTTCCTTCCAGGTATCTTTCCCTTACATGTAAAGCAAGGAAATATGTTAACTCACATTATTTAAGAAAGTATTCTAGTAAACTGGTATAACAGGCAAATGAAAACTATAAACAGTGTTATTTACATTGCATAAAAAGAAAAGAAAAGAATGGTGAATCTAGCCAGTGAATAGGATGATATAATAGTGACAATCTCAATAACATACCACTGATTTTTGATAATGTTTATACTTTAATTACAATTACCAAATCCATTTGGCACCTTAATAATTTTCCAGCAACTTGAAATTCAAACTCTTATCTCTTTAGATTTTAGACATATATTACACTTAGTCAACACTAAAACCCATGTGGATCACATCACATAACAACATATTACTTATGGAATACTGCTATCTAATATACAGATTGATATTGGCTGTCAGAAGTACTCCCTTTTGGCACTGGAGTCTTAAATTCAAATCCTCATTAGTTTGCAAATTACATTTTATTTCTTGAGCTTGTCTTAATCCCTATATGTCTATATCATTAAAACAATATCTTTCCCTGAAGAGTTGGTTTTGGAGAATGGAATTTGAAATAATGAAAATGACAGTGTGTCAAGTTATCTTGTCTCTAACAAATTGGGTAAAACAGAATAAAACAGAACAAATTAGAATGTTTTGCATAGAAAGAGAGATGTGAATCTTGAACTACAATGTAATGTACATCCAGCAATTCCCTTATAATGTCACTGCTTTAACATTCCTCTTAAAAGGCTACACAAAAGTTTTACCTTTCTTTGCATTTGTATGGTCTCTTTTTAACTGTACTATATGACAAATTCAGTTCACATTTTGGCCTAAAATGATCATGTCAATTCCTGCCTTCAAAAGTATCCACTTTACAGAGACCTTAATGAAGTTTAATGTGACAAGTGTTTGAAAATCAGTGGTTTAGTATAGCCTAGAAAATAGACATGAAGGCTAGTAACATAACTTATAATCCTAGTTGTGAGGATCTACTGATATATAAATGAAATGAATTGGACAAAATAGATTAAAATACTACAGTTCTGAGCATTTGTAAGACTCGTTTAAAGATAAGATCATCAGGATATTTTGGGAGTAAAGCTATGAATTCAAGACATCAACATCTCAAACTGAAAAGTAAGTGCTGTCAGAGAACTGAAAATGGTGCATACAAAAATCGCAGAAGACAAATAGCATTCTATGGGCAAAAGGTTAGTGACTAGTTCTGATAAGCCTGAAAGAAGACACTCATTCTTAGAATGTCATGAATTTGAACTTGTCAAGGTATTGACTAAGAGATGGCAGTTGTTTGTCCTCCTATTTGTACTAAAAGAATACCCTTAATCTTTGTACCCTTTTTTCACACAGATCTTGGATATGGAACCACAATTGTGTCTGTTCTACACAAAGGAAGCAATGAGAATCCAAGTAATCTGTGCAAATCTTGCAGGAAATCTGTCTCAGGTATAAAACTTGAACATGGTTTCTCTGAAATATGATTGAATGAGTTGTAATCATTAGATTATCCTGAGTCAGAGTTCTGTTCTAACAGTTTAGGAACATCTGGAGAGTTTATAAAAGTCGTAAGGGTTCCAGCTGTTTCTCGATAATGTGATAATAATCACCAAACTGTCCTTATGCTGAGAACATTAGATATCTGAGAAAAAAACATACAGGTATTTACAAACATTATGAAACTTTTTTTAAATTTGGAAAATAATTTTTTTTTTTTTTTACAAAAAGTAGTAAGTCCTAAATGGATATAATGTCCGGTTAGACATTACTGTCACTGATCTAAAAGCATATCTCCAACTGTAGCATAAAAATAATTTAATTTGCAATTACCTATTGTTTATGTGTCTAAGTTCAGAAAAATATCAGACCAAGGTACTATACTGCATTTCACTTAAGCCATCTGAAAATCTATCAGTGTGGATCAGTGGAAGCAAAATAAATTCAAGGTACTTCACCTGAAACTTTCTCCATAAAAACAAGGAATCAGAATTAATTATATTCTGAAATGCTGAGTATGATTCTTTTTCCTCATATTCAAGACTGATAAGATCAAACTACAAAAGATGCTGACAAAAGCAATGACAATGATAAAGTAAGTAGATAGCTAATCTTATGAGAGAAAAGGGAAAAAAGAAAAACATGGCTTGTTCAGTCTAGCATAGTATTTCTAATATACTGCCAGGAGACAGAATTACAATGTTAGAAGCAGCTTACTATAGCTGTGAAATGTATGGGTTTGTCATAAATATTTACATTACCGAAGGAACTATTATTTTTCTAGAAGCTAGGCAGTGAAATTTTCTGTGTGTATCAGATGTAATCTAGCAAAAGAATGACAGAGAAAGATTATGATACCTCTTTATAAATACACCAGGGGTATAACCATCAGCAAAGAAAAAAAAAATCCTTTTAAAGCCACAAGTCAATACTGGCACAGTGGTGCATAGACTCATATTGGTTGTGGAAACATTTGAACATTTGAACTTAGAAATTATAAAAAACCCTAATAGTCACTAAATATGGCCTAAGCAGTGTTTTCACAGAAATAGGATTGGTAATCACAAGAAAAAAATCACAAAAATTAAACCAATGTGATGAATAATCCAATTTTTTTTTAAATGTTGAGGTTTTGAACTATGATCACTGCAATAATACAGGCTTTAGTTATGACACCCTGGAGTCCTCTTTCAGATTTATGTTTCTAAATCTTTGTTAGAAACATTTTTTTTTGTGTATGTCAGAGCTTCTATTAGCTTGGAAAAAAAATAATTATAATTTAAATTTTATTCTTAGACCTTGATTGTATAATATACATTATTAGTATCAATCTCTTACTCTTTATGTATATATGAAGGCAAAAAACAAGAACTAAAGAAATAAATAATGCTAATAAAGACCCATAAAAAACATTTGCAACTTCTTTAAGGGACAACATCCTTAAAGCACAAACTGATAAGACAGGGTAGTAAGAGGTTTGTTATTTTTTTGTTAGTTTTTTTGCAAGTAGTTGGGGATGTGGCTTAAAAATGTGTAATATATTGTCATTTCTTATTAAGTATTCTCATTCATACCAAGTACCCATTCAGAAATCTTGTTTTAACTGAAATTTTAGCCTTGCAGTCAAGATCACAAGACAGTGATCTTTATGCATAGGCATGTTTCAGAAGAAAGAAATGTGAGATAACTGCCCAAAAGCAAATAAAAACATTGAGCTTAATCTGTTATTCATTATTTTTTCAGTATTTGAATTTTGAGAAATTCAGTTTTACAAAAATACAACACAAGTCATTTTGGCATCTCTAATATTGTCTCTATACTAGCTCCAAGCTGATTAATCTTATTGGACTAGATGATCTCTAAAGGTCCCTTCCAACTCTACCAAACTATGACTCTGTGGCTGGTTTCATATCAGCAATCCTCTTTGATGCACAAGTTTAGAAAAGTTGTGCTTATTGTATGGTTTCAGTTTCACTTGGCTTTATAGGGAAAAGAAAAACCCAAGCACAACAAACCTGAACACAGACTCCCAAATCTAGCTACATTAGAAACTGACAATGTTCTAGTATCAGTCATTAGAAAGTGAATTCACAGCTTATATCTGCTAGAATACATAACATTATGGTAGTCATAGTTTAGCTGTTGCATTTATTTGTTGGCAAACTACACAATATTGCTAAGGAAAGCCAAGCTTTGTGGAAAGGGGTAATACCCTTTAGCAGATGCTACGAAGCGACTGAAAAAAAAAGAAGAGCTTTCAGCATACTAGATTTATTTTATTTCGCATGTTAATATATTATTACCTGAATAATTCAAATATGATCTAAAGATCCTTGCATCAGCTAAGCTCCTCGTCTTTGTTCAAGGAGAACAAATAGGACTTGTATGTGTGGTGCTCCATACACATTTTGCAACAAAGGCTTATGTTGATATGGAAACTGAAAAAAAACACACTGATTTAACTGACTAACAGTTTTGAAAGGTGGTGGTTTTTTTAGTTTTGTGGGATTTGGTCATTTTTTAGTGGCAAATAATTCTTCACTGCTGCATGCCTTTGACATATTCTTTTTCTCAATTGCAGTCTAGCCAAAATTCTAATGTTTTGTTACGGGATAAGTACAATTTGACATTAAATAAAATATTCAGAACTTTGCAGATATGTTCTGGTTCCTGCATTGTTAGCTATTTGACAGTTCCATAGAATCATAGAGAAATTTGGGTTGAAGAACAAACTGATGAAGTCACTTAGTTTGAATTCTGGTCAGAACAAGGCCAACCTCATAAAGTAGAAATATAAGGATGAAGGTCAGAAAAAACTGTTGTCGAAGGGTAACATATGTGGAAATAGTGAAAGAAAATAGGAAATATCTGGTACAAAGTTACTTTTCAAAAATCTTGGAAGGAAAAAGCCGTGAAACAGGCAGACCTAAACTTAAATTGTATGTATTGATGTCAGCCTAGCTGTTTAAAGACTAAACCAAAAAGATCTCTATGCCATACTGACAATAAGAGTTGTATGACAAAACAAAGATATTGATAAAAATTGAGTTTAGAAGCGTAAACCAAGGGTTTCTTCTCTGCCTCAGCAGACAGTTCCAAACATCTTCCTTTCTTAATAACCCCATGACCACAACATAAAATGTAATTCTTAAATACTTATTACTAAACCATTACCAAGACAAATAGCTTTTATTGAAAATGTTTTATTAGTTATTTGTGTGTTTGGTAGTTATTTGCCAGGCAAACGTCATCAATGTTATTTGGTAGACATTAAATCCATTATTTGGCCAAGGCAAGGAACTTTTACTTGCTACCAGAATATTTAATGATATAGGCTATTTTTCCCTCTGCTCTTCAAAATTCCTTATGTGTTTTGTATCCAATACATACCAGGCAGCTGTGTACAAATGCCTAAGTGAACCAGCTGGTTTCATTTTATCTGTTACTTCCAATTCCAAATACCTTGTGTTCTTTATTAAGCCAGGTAAGTTTGTGGCTACCTCATTTTTTTTTTTTTCTTCGTCACCTGCTTCTGTCAGAAATTACTTTTATTTCACCAATATAATTTGAAGGTCTTCTTTGGGGTGTTTTGTGTTTTTTTTGTTGTTTTGGATTTTTTTGTTTGGTTGGTTTGTTTTCCTCTTTAGCTCTTAATAGGTAAAACTGCTAAAATCCACGGCCATTCACTTCTTTCAGGTTTTTCCCCCCATTAAAGTATGACCTAGTGATAGCATATTCTGGAGGTTTTTTTTTTTTTTCCCCCACATGGAAGTAAATTAGATTTTAATGAAAGAAAGGTTGTACTCTGCTTGAAACAAATATGTTTCCCCCCTGCCCTATCCATAGTCCTATGTTCTATTTCATTTTGGAAAAAATAATTAGAGAGGAAAAAACTTATTTAAAAATTAGTACTATATTTTTACAATTTTCATTTATTTTCTACCACAGGTGAGTAAAAGAGAATTTTGAAATATACTATAGAATCAGAAATGTAACTATTTCCTGGTCTCAGATATTTATTAAAATAAGGCTGTAAATATTTATTAATTAATACATAGAAGGAGGCCCGTAAAAATAGGCAGAGCAAATGAAAATACTGAAGAAAGTTTAATGCACATGTTAATTCTTGTGGTGTTTCAGTTGTTGGGTTTTTTTAATTAGAAGTTCTTTCAAAGCATGAAAATACCCAGGAAAAATAAGAAAATTATATCCAGCTGAACAGAAAAGCTGAAATATTTGATGCTGAACAAGTTATAGCTGCTGAGTTAACTAAACATAGGATGATTAATTCTTTCCTTCCCTATAAAATCTCAGCAGCAGCTTTCTAGGTGGACCTGATTCTGCAGAGGGATTGGACTAGGTGATCTCTATAGGTCCCTTCCAACCCCTACCATTCTATGATTCTATGTATTTAATATAGTGCAATTTTGAGTAAAAGGGCAACATTGTTTAATCTCTATGTACAGTTTTCTTTATATTGTATGTGAAAGTCTCTCTACCTTATTCTCCCTTTGGAAATGAAGAAGAAGTTTAAAAGTATTATTTTTATGGACTGACTGAAATATTTCAAACACCGTTTTTTGGGATGATAGCAATATTAGAAGGCATGTATGTTTTACCTTTAAAATGCACACAGGAAAAAGCTATAAAACGTTTTATATTTGGAATTGAGTTGTTTTTTCCCACTTCACACTCTTCCATCTAACATTTCAAAACAGAAACAACAGAAATAAGACTAGAATGTTACAGTAATTTCAAAGGACTCTGATTTAAAAAGCAAACTGACAATACTCTTAATGTTTTGATAACAATTGCATTATTGTATGAACTTGGAATAGTAGTAGAAAAAGTATCTCACCAGAGAAATGCTCTTAGGAAGAACTTATGCATTATTGAATAGCATTATCTCTTTACAAGGACTTAAGGAAGGAATCTCTAGCTCCTGTCAAAGCTTCGATAGATCATATGTCCTTAATCTGGTAGTTTTATTATTTTGAGAGGTTACTAACCCAGGTGCAGAGTGTAACCCAGAATGATATTTCTGTTGGTTAAAAAATGAAAGCTTCTGGAGAAAAAGAGCTTGACTTACGCCTTAAAAAAGGAACTATAATGATAAAATATCTTATGTTCTGTATTGTCATCATTTTTCCTATTCCAGAAAAGAGATATTTTTTCTGGGTCATTTAAAAAGGCTTGACAAGTTTCTGTATTAGACATGCCACAAGCTATGCTAATTAAAACTATCTCCTTTTTTTGTGTGTCTCTCTTAGTTGGCAACGGTGGTCTGTTTCTATATTCCTGGAATTTGGGGCAATCAGAATTCTACTGTTTGCAAATGACAATTGTACTGTGCCACCTAATATGAATTCTACACAGTTCCTCTATACTGCAGAATGTGTCTTCTGAACATGCTGTACACTAAACTGCTCAAAAGGTTTAACTCTGTTTAAAAATATTGTTTTTCTTTTATCTACTGTTAACTCTACTAGAAAAACAATAAAAGATCATAATGACTGCTTATTTATTTTCAATAAAAATGAAACTGTTTTGCAATATTTTTAAACATTATCAAAAGAACAAATAGTTTCCCAATCTACATACTTTACATACAATCATAGGTCAGACAAGTTCATTTTGGATACTTTAGCAAATATTAAGATGTTTTCTTCCAGTTGCATATTAAACTTTAAATTTTATGTTAAATTTCTCAGATAAGAATCATAGAATCATACAATGGTAGGAATATAAGAAATTTTAAATTAGTTATCTCACTTTGTTCATGTCATTTAAAACACCGAAGTATTTCTATTTCCCCTGTAATAATCATGCTATTTGACACAGATATTGAACAATTAAACTTCCTGAAGCATGATTTGTGCCTCTAAACATTCTGAAGTTGTACTTTTGCTCCTCATGAAGTTCCTTATAAGAATAATGCTGAATAGCATAAATGAGTAGATAAAAACACTTGTCATTTCAGCTATAAAAAAATAGTATTAAATGCGTGCTGGCATGCAAACCACCATTTTACAGAAAAAAGAGTATAACTCAGATGTTACTAGTTTTAAATGCAAAACAAGATGTTTCTGATAACTATTTTCTGTTGGTAAAGGAAAACACAATTGTTGCATAATATGAGGCTGGACTTTCTGAATGTATTGTTTCTCTCAGTTGGATTTTCTTGCCTATCTGATCCTCATTTTCATAAGTAAACATTACTTATGAAATTAATTAACACAATAGTTAAAAAGTGAAGTGTTAGTTACTTGTACTAACACAGTAGTAAAAAATGAAGGAAGTAGAAGTTGTTTTGCTTTCTAGAATGTCTCCAGCTTCTTTTCTAATGTTCTCTATTAGTGTTTTTTCAAAATTACTGTTTGTACTTTGAGTTAATGGCTATATTACTGTAAGGAAAAAAACACACTCTTCTGTGCATACCGAACAGTTTTCTCCTCTGCATAAAATGATGGTTGCTAGGTGCTTGATCATCTAAATATAAAAGTTGTATTTTTCTTTTATGTTTATAGTTCAAATATAAAAGATTATATCACAATGGAAGAAACCTTATTTACCACTCCTGATATGATAAAATCATATAAAGCCTTGTTTCAATCTCCTTCAAGTAGTAATAAACAATTTCCTAAACCCTCACATTACTTTATGTGAAGTTATATCATACTAGTAGATAATAATCATGATGAAATTGACTAGTATGCTCAGTTCTTAATAATTTTTTGTTGATTCCAGTAATGAATTTTCAATTTAGAACAAAAGTTCATGTGAGCTGTTCTGAACAGCAAAGCCATAAACTTTAGTTTGAATCCCATTTTCCCTACTCAGGTCTTCAAAACCATACAGTAGTTTTTTTGGGACATCTGTTTTAAACTGGTTCACTACAACCATTAGGTATTTTTTACTTCATGGTAACAACATGATAACACTATTGCTCCTTATCTATAGAGTGGGATTTTGATTAGCATAGGATGGATAGCATGTCCACACAACAGTGAAATTAAAACAAAATAATTCATTGTTACTCTCTGTGCTATAAGTATGTCTAAGTGTACCCTGTGGAAAAATATTGATAATGAAGTTAAAGTATCATAGAGTGAACATGAGGAAACTGATTTAAGGTTTTAAAAAACTGGAATTCAGTTATTTTCTAATCCTTCAGTGTGTGACCTAGCGGTCTTATAACAGTGTTTTTATTGTATGATGTGTGCATAGCAATATCAAAAGTATATAAATTATATGATTGCTGAGGCTACATAAAGCTCTGCTTAGCTTGAAAAAAAAAAAGACATTGTCTCTGACTTGAGAGAATTTGTCTTTCTCTTTTCTCTGTTATGCTACTAAAAAGAAAGCAAAGCTTATTTAGGGGAAAAACGTAGTTAAAATAAATGATGACATTATTTAAAAGAATAAAAAGATTGTTATTTCCAGTCATGATGATTTCAGTTCAATAACATATTTAAGCAATGACTTGCCTTAAGGAAGCATAGTCCAACAGAACTATGACACAGATTTAAAGCCATAAAGTAAACACTAAATAGGTCCTTCTATAGACAAGGTTAATTCAGGTGTTGATTTCCAAAAGACATTGAATATTTTTTATTCATTTATGTATTTCCTTGTCTTGCTGAAAACATGGAAATATTGTCTGGTTTAGGAAGGAAAAAAATGCAATGAAAGGGAAACAAAAACAGTAAAATGTAGAAGTTGAGTTTAAAAATAAAAACTTGAATAAATATGAATCACATTTTATCCAATGTTACTTGAGCTTTGTTTATGACACCTTAACATTGATAATAAGGATTAGGTCTCATTTTGCAAGTCAGTTCCCAATTATAGCCTCTGAGTAACTAAAGATAATTCCAGAAGAAATGGAGAAAACAATATAAATCTCCTAATCCTTTTATTTATTTAATGATATTTTTTTCCTATATTCACTGCCTAAGACTGTGGATGCCCAGTCCATAAACAAAAATTTTATTTTGCAAGCAATACACTATAATGAGACCTTTCCTATAAACTTCCCAGAAGTAACTATTCACCAGAACTAACTCCAGTGGCAAAGATTTCAGCTAATTGGGCCAGCTAATAGAATGCTTCTGCACATTTGTAGAAGCTCAGCTGGTGGGCAATAGCTTTTTAAAGCACCAGCACTCAATTACTTTTGTCCATGTTGGAACCCTAGATATAAACCCATTCATTTCTGAATCCAAGACACGGGATTTTAGTGTCTACATACTTCTGTCACTGCACTCCAGCAATTTCAAATCATAATCCTGGGTGTCTAAAGCTGCAAAAATTTCTTTAAACTATGAGCCTGGAAGGAAAGAGAATGTAATGGATATAGAGCAATAAGCTACCAGAAAATGTTCAATTTTTTAAAATGACGTGTTAGACAAACATCTGCAACCTCCAATTAACAGAGTACGGCAGGATGCTACCGCTGAAACTGAAAGAAAACTCTGGATATTGCAGAGAGAGGTATCTAGAGATTTCCACCTGCAGCATGCTGGGGTTTGCGCACTGTAAGGAATCATGTTAAAGCTGTGTGCCTAAGTGTTCTAATTTCAGCTAGGATACAGTTATTTTTCTTCCTAGTAGTTGGTATAGTACTATATTTTAGATATAGGATGAGAATAATGTTGATAAGACATACCGTTGGGTAGTGGTCCTCCTAAACTGTTCTTGAAACTTCTCGTGGTTCTTAATTGGACCCATATCTGGCCTGTCTGGGTCAATCTATTGCCTCTACCATCACTATTTAAGAAGGGGAGTCTGCAGTGGAAGAGAAGATGGAAGAATGAGACAAGATGGAGGCACCTCTGTAGTCAGTGAAGAAGCAGGAGAGGCGGTATGCTGGACTGGAGACTTCTTTAAAATGTGAATATTCTCTTAAAAAAATAAATTTCTTACCAAAAGGATGTAATCTAGTGAGGTAGTTTGACTGGGTACGAAGTGCCTCAAAGCTTCTCTAACACTCTGTCCTAAGCTGCACAGGGAAGAAAATATATTGAAGTGTTCTTCGGTTGAGACAAGAACAAGGAGAGATCATTCAGAAGTTCATGTAATGAGCAAAACAGACTTGGGGAAAACAGGCTTGGGGAAAGATAATTTAATTTATTACCAATAAAATCAGACCAGAATAATGAGAATTAAAACCAAAATCTTAAAAACACCTTTGCCTCATGTCTTCCTTCTTCACAAGCTTAGCTTTAATCATTAATTCTCTACCTTCTCAACAGTGATGAAAGACATGAGGAATGCAGGGTTGAGGTTAAGTCATCACACATTATCTTTGCTACTCCTTTCTCCTCAAAGGGTGCACTCCTCACACCTTTCCCTGCTCCAATGTGGGATCCCTCCAATGAGAGACAGTCCTTCACAAACTTTTCCAATGTGAGTCCTTCTCACTGGTTACATTTTTTCCTCAAACTGCTCCAGTGTGCGTTCCTTCCTTAAGATGCAGTCCTTCAGGAACAGACAGCTTCAGTGTGGGTTTTGGTAAAATAAGCCACATAAGCCACCCTGATATCCCTCCCATTTCAAAGCCTTACCATGCAAACTCAATACATCTAGTGAAGACAGAAACTTATTCTGTATTATTAAATATTAGGGACAATAAAATGTAACTTATCAATCAACTTACAGTAATGAATCTGTCAGTGTTGTAGTTTTTAGAAATGGTTTATATGTTTACACATCATTCTACAGTATGCTTTGCCAGCACTTAAGCTGTAGATATTTATTAGGAATATCCACTGGGTATGCCAGTACCCTTATGTGTGCTTATAATGTTGCGGGGCATCTGTCGTTTCCTCTCAGTACTCTTAATAGCTAAGAGAGATGTCTGAAAGAGGGAAGAGAGACGGAAAAAGATTGTGCATTTTAAAAATATATCTTGAAATTCTTCCATTGTGTGGGAAGTAACTTTACATGATTAATCAAAGATTTCTACTTGTACTTCTTTTACTTGACTATTTATATCATGTACAGCATGGACATAGATATCAGTGACTTTATCATTCAGGAAAAGAAGAATCTCAGAAAAACATCATTTGACACTTTCATAGAAGAAGTCTGAACCCCAGATGTATGAAATTACATCTGCCATAAGAAGCTAGAACACACAATCAAGATCTATGAAGATCTCCCACAGCTGTGGACTTCTGCAAACCAATATGGATCCAAATTTAAGGTTACATAAGACTCCTGAAGAGAGGAAAGCAATTTTAAAGCAAAATCTTTAAGTGATGCAGCAAATTTTTGCCTTTAAAAAATAAACACAGTCTGAGATTTCAGCTCAGTTCTGTCACTGAAGAAAAAGAATCAGATGTAGGTACCAACACCACCAACTTGGTGAGTCTTAGTGCTCAGTGAGTACTATGGTCAGAGCACCAAGGTTCTGACACCAAAGTCAAAATATCAGAAATACCCGGGGAAAAGTTTTTCCCTTAAGTATGAACATTTGGCCTACACACGTTGCTTCAAAAATAAATGTCAGGGCCTTTACACAGACAGGCTTCCATAGTCCCTGGGATTCAGAAAGTGGGTTTCTGGAGGATACTGAAAACAGTAGAGTGCTCAGGATCAAGATAAGAAGACAAATTTTGACAAAGATCTTTTAGCATTATTAACCTCAGAGAAAAGCACTACCATAAGAAATAAAGAAAGGATAAAAAAGGATATGAAAATGCTATATAATTAGAACTGCTTCACTATCTGCTTCTTAAAAAGTGAATGAAAAAGATGTCTAAAATAAATATGTTAAAAATAAAGCAATTCTTTTTCCCCAGTAAAAGCGATGAGAATCAGAGCAAGGAAAAATGTAAGTATACTTTGAAGAATTGTAGGGTATACATCTAGAAGATGGATATACAGGCTCAAAGGAACAAAGGCATTTGCTGAAGGGATAGTTCTAAAATTTATAGATATTATAATAAAGTAATGCAGCTAAACAAGTTTTCAAAAACCTTCTTTAGATTACAACCGTAAGTTTTTCAGTCTGCACATTCTTTGTAGGGTTGTCTTCTCACACAATCCAGCAATTCATCATTTAATAGTCTGATGAACATATATCATCTCAGCAAGAATGAAAAAACATGAATAATACTAATTCCAAAATTAGTAGAACAGGCTGTGATAAAGTAGTTACCAGAAATCAGTGCTAAATGTTGGCCAGTCCTGTTCCAAAAGTCACATTTCATTACTTCGAAAATGTCACAGAATTACTGAAAGAATAACTGTTGTAATGCTAAACACATGTGAAATAAATATAATTCTACCTATTTCCTTTGATGTAATATAAAAGCCCCTTAAAATTAATATTCAGAAATACAGTACTATATATAAATATAAAAACCTACACAACATTAAACTGCTTGTATTTAATGTTTCAATGTCATGCCAGATACATTTTCTTTCTTTGCTACTATAGATATAATTCTTTATTTGAATAATTTTTTCCTGATCGATCTGCATGATCTCTTTTTTTTAAAACAAAAGCAAACTCCTTAAAGTTTCAGAAAATAACCCCAAATTGATCTTTAACTTATGACCACTCTAACTGAAAAATTGTTTTATTTACTGACGAATACATTTTCAGTACATCATCGAAAATAACTTTACTTCTGAAGTCTGAGAATTTTATTATCAGTGTACATGGAATATTTTTAATGAATTGTAAAATGCTTATACTTAAATTATGAACAATGACATAAACATTTATATAACAATTGATTTTGAGTTCTAAATAATCCAAAAGATAATGTACTGGCAGAAAATACCTTACTTAACAACAGTATGACTACCTTTTTAACAATGTTCAGAAACACCAATCATTTATTAATCACTGTAACAACATGAAAATGTTGTGCTATTTCAACCAGTGTCCAGAATTAGATGTCTAGGAATGATTTTTGGGAGGAAAAAAAATCATCTTAGTCAGTTCTTTTACCTACCATGACCGAATTAAGCCTTTCAATGTTTTACTCCTGAAGAGACAATCTGATAAAATTAAATCTGTATAAAGAATAAATCTTCCTAGTCTATTTCAGATGTTAAAAGTTGTGAATTCAAACAGGAAAACTTAGAAGACTTAACCTTAAGTTTTAGGAGGAAAGTGTTGTTAAATTACACAGAAAGAAAATCAAGTTCTGGAAGGAAGAACAAAGCAATCAAGTGCAAAGAACAGAGCAGTCAATTGCAGAATCCTGCATCTCAGGTGGAACAACCCCATGCACCAGTACAGGCTGGGGGCTGACCTGGTTGACAATAAACTAAGCATGAGCCAGCAATGCGCCCTCGTGGCCAAGAAGGACAATGGCAACCTGGGATGCATCAAGAAGAGTGTGGCCACCAGGTCCAGGGAGGTTCTCCTCTCCCTCTGCCTTGGTGAGACCTCATCTGGACTCCTGTGTCCATTTCTGGGCTCCTCAGATCAAGAGGGACAGGGAACTTCTGGAGAGAGTCCAGTGCAGGGCCACCAAGATGATCAGGGGACTGGAACATCTTTCATAAGAGTAAAAGCTGTGGGAACTGGGGCTGTTTAGTATAGAGAAGAGACTGTGGGGGGGGCATCATAGAATCATAGAATGGTAGGGGTTGGAAGGGACCTTTATAGATCATCTAGTCCAACCTCCCTGCAGAAGCAAGTCCACCTAGACCAGGTTGTGTAGAAATGTGTCCAGGGATCGCATTAACTTTTACAGACATCTAAATGGTGGATATCAGGAGGTTGGGGCATCACTTTTTTCTATTGTTTCTAGTGAAAGGACAAGGGGTAATGGAAATAAGATGGAACACAAAAATTTCCATTTTAAAAAACAATTTTACTTTCAGAGCCCTGGAACAGGCTGCCCAGGGAGGGTGTGGAGTCTCCCTCTCTGCAGGTCTTTAAAACATGTCTGAATATGTTCCTGCGTGACCTGATCTATGTGGACCTGCTCTGCAGGGTTGTTGGACTACATGGTCCCTTCCAACCCCTACCATTCCATGATTCTATGACATAAATGAGCAAAGTTTTAAAAAGTGGTGGAGGAGAAGGGACAATCTTCATGAGAAATGCAGATTAGAATAAATGTTTTCTTCACAAAGAAGTAAACCTTATGGGATGCTTCAAAATGGTTGGCCTTTAAAACTTCTGTACTTGCTTAATAACTCAGAAGGAGAACGCATTCTTCCTCTAAAGCAAGAAATAATGTTTGTTGTACCTGTGCAATATTTAGACATTGGAATAACATCCAGCTATGTCAGAGGTCTCATAGAAACTGATTCAGCATCTGTAATAATGTTATTTATTAGCAGTGAAGGTAATTCAGTCTTTACTGGTCAATGCAAAGTATTAGTGGTTTCTCAAAGCAACAGTTTCTTAAAAAAGAAGAGTCTGACATTAAATCTTCACATTTGTTGTAGGAAAACCTGCAGTAACAGATTTCAGAAACCAAGAGTGTTTTGTTGTGGGCGCTAAAAGACTTCTGCAACAGAATTAGTTGAAAATGGTCCTTTTAGGTTTGTCTGGATAATTGGAAGCATTTTTACCCTGTTTTTCAGGCTACATTTTAACATAGGTGGTCAAGCCAGGAAAAGATAAGGGGTTAGGACTGGTGTAATTTCCTGGCTTTTTTAGCTTTCCTCTCCAGAATTAAGATGAACTGTGCTACAGAGAGTTACTGACAGTGAAGGAAAAATGAGAATCTCGGCTATGTAGTACTGTAATTCTCCTCTGAAATAGGCCACTGCTCCTTAGGCAGCTTTTAACACCCTTTCAAGCTTTGTTTGGTTTTCAGTTATAGAAGACAGATGCTAATTTGCTTAGCTTATGTGAAAGTCTGGCCATAATGTTTTTTATCTAATGAATGGTTTGTTGGAATATTATATGTGAGTGGGTCTTTTTTTTTTTTTTTTTTTTTTATATTTACTCTCAGAAAAAAAGAGGAACAAAAATGTTGTAAACCAAAATTGGAAAGCCTCTCTTTCTTCTCCCCCACAAACTTGAAAGACTTTAGGTGTACTTTGACACAGAAGTTGAGAGAAATTTCACTTGAAAGAGTCATTATTAAATCTATTCTTAGCCAAATACATTGACATGATTAGATATATTCCCATACTGCATATGAGGTTACAAAAGGAATTTTTGAAGGATTAATTTATGATTTTAGAAAATGAGTCAGGTTCTTAAAAACAGTGATACAATACAAATATTTTGATTGCAACTTCTGGGGGTTTTTTTTCCACCTAATTGCTGTTTGGCAATTATTTTGGATGGTAAATCTCAAATACCTCGTGAGTATAAGACATATACTGAATTAATTTATACAGACACAAGTGCACAAGATTAAAAATCAGCCTTATAACTAAGCCTTGGTCATGTAACTGCTAGGAATCTAATGCCTCAGTCAATTGGTATTGTCTCTATTAAACTCTCTATCGATTTCTTAGACCACAGTTCTTTCTGAACTACCTTGGGAATGGTTAAAAGATTTTTGAAGTCAATAGATAGCCGTTTTAATTACAAAAGCAAACCTAGTTAAAGCTCTCACTACAAGTTGCAAACTATCTTAAAATCTTTATTTACAAAATCGATCATTACACACTAAGAATTGAGTCTAACTTCAAGACTTCCTTGGGTACATATATGTATGAAACCTCTGACATTCACATATAAAATGTGTATTCATCTCCCTTAATACCAACAATAGCAGTAGCACAGTTAATACAGAAATGCTTAAAACAAAAATAGCTTTCTTCCAGTTTTTTTTTATCATCTGGATTTAGCTTTAACAGTTAAAGGGAAGAAAACTCTTTTGAGTAAGCGTATACAATAGAAAACTCTATACTCACAGTTCTTGCCTTGATTATAAGCACAAAATGAAGAACTATGTTGTAGATAGTTAAAGAAACCACTTGCTATTATTTGCTTAGATATCATAGTGAAGAACTGTATTTAAATTAGGAAATATCAAAATAGATTTTTTTAAAAAAATCTATAAATGCTATTATCTGTTCTGTTTTTCATGAAGATTACTTTGTCTTCCTTTTGAATGGTTGAAATTTTTTTTTTGTGAAATGTGACTGTCATCTTTAAAACATTACAGGAATCTCATTCTTTAGACTGAAGGGTTTCTTTAAACTTTGCTACCATGTACACTGATTTTTAAAGAAAAGAAAACTGAATGAAACTGACATTAGTGAATGAATTTTGGAAAACAATAGAGCTTTTGCATTTAGAAAAGTGTAGCTTTTGCTGTCTCTACTAAGAGGTGTGATACAAAAGTGTTCATTAAACTCTTTACATATATTACATATGTAATATGTAATATTACATTATATTACATATATTTAACTGCAGGATGTCAAGGAAATAATGGGAAAAAATTATGGCATTGATTTGATGGTACATCTCTTGTGTGTAGCAAAAGTTCTTTAGGAAACCTGTGTAGAAATCGAACCCAAAACTCATCTAGAACATTTATATTATTTTTGCAAAAGCATAGATTTCTATTCTGATAATTACTTGAATGTGCAATCTGAAAGTTTTATTAATTTCTTAATCTACAGGAATGATAGCTAAAACTTTTATTAAAAATAGTGTTTGCAAAAAGGAACATATAGTACGGCTGTATTATTTTTAATGACACAATATATATTTTTGAATGGCCATCAAAAACTAGAGGATCAAAATTACATACAGGTTGTTGCTTGCATTTTCCTGAAAACTATGAGTATAGTAGAGGTACTAAGTATTCACTATTCATATATTTGTGTAAATAAAAGAAAAGCCAAGCATCTTTTAAGAAAACATACTCAATTAATACTAAAAATATAAAATGGCAATAAGTTAGATTTAGACTATCATTATTGTTTAGACAACAATGGAATGTGTTATTCTCCAAATTGTCCTTTGCTTCAGAATAACTGCAGCTATTTATCTAATGATGTATAATAACATTGCATAAAAGAAGAGCCTCCAGAATATTGAGCATAATTTAGATTTGGTTCTCAGCAAGAAACAAAGGCCTTAGTGCTTTTTTGAGAAAACCAGGTGTATCAGAGTAATCTGTATTGTGTTCATGATAGGTCAGAAATGTACTAACTCTTCTGGATTCTTCTACAGGCCAATCAGACTCCTTGGGCTTCTCAAAGGAAAAGTCTACAGGTTGACAATGGAAAAAATCCATAACTCTCTTGGCTATTGGAGCAATCTGGTAAAGAGAAAGGGAGAAAAAAAGGTTGTGATACAACCTTTCATTCAGTCATTCAGTGATGACTCTGTGTTTCTAAAAAGTGAGAAGAATTTTATATGGAGGTGTCCTGTTTTGTAGCCATGTAAATACCTGGTAATATTGCACTAATCTCCATTAATGTCTAGACTTTCCTGGATGTATTCAAGCAGACTGGGATCTTTTTGTCTTTCATACAGCTAACAGTTTATTATACAATTGAATAAAGTATAGTCTGTGGAAGAATGCAATAACTGGCAGAGAGCCATGAAACGGTGTTGAGCTCCTGGACACACTGAATCTCAAAAAGAAGTGTAACTACTTATGCTTTCCCTAGAAATGGATCCATCAGCACTGATCCTGAAGCAGATGGGTACCTAACACTGACAAGGCAGACTAAAGTGATGAATGGGGAGTAAATTGAATGCTGCAGGCATATCAGATAATAGCATCATTCAGTACCATCTGGCCTAAGTAATTTGCATATATGAAGACTAGCAATGAAGAAAATGTCTTTTTGTCTTTTCTCTTTCCTTGTTTTAGCTTTTTAGGGGAGAAGATGATATTATAAAGAATGATAGATTTGTTTATATTCTCTTTAACAGAGAGAATTTTACCAATTTACCATGCTGCTTTAACACTTTGCTCAACTTTAGAAGTGAGAAGAAAACTATATTTTAAAAAATATTGTCTGTATTCACTAACTCTGCTTAAAAATGTTAGGAGAAAATCCACTTGTTAAATACAACACTTGAAAATTAGGAAATAGTTTAAATAACAAAGATATTTTCAGAGAAACTTAAAGTAACTATAACCTCCACAAGGAAGTTCAGACTTCTCAGGAATATTACAGAACAGGAATATTACAGAACTGCAGTTCCCACGTGCAAGGAGAGGACAGGAAAAGCTACAGCCTTTATTACATTCAAAACTGGCCAATATTGTGTCAAATTGTAATAAGTGGGTTTTTTTTTAAGAATTGCTCACAGATGAAAGATTTGCAGGATGCATTCTATTCTATTCTATTCTATGCTATGCTATGCTATGCTATGCTATGCTATGCTATGCTATGCTATGCCATGCCATGCCATGCCATGCCATGCCATGCTATGCCATGCCATGCCATTCATGGGAATTTTCTAGATCAGCAAAATAAGAAAAGACACCCCTCTAGCCCAAGAACCTCTTTTTTTTTTTTTTTTCTGAAAAATTTCAAAAGCCTCCTGCAAAATACATTTTTTTAAAATAAGATCTATAAGGCTAAAAGAATGAAAATTGCTAATTGTTAATGAAAATCCTTGCTATTTGATCCCAATATATTTCTGCATGTTTATTTATGCAATAACAAACATTTTTATCTAAGAAAAAAAATCTCTCAAAAATTGATTCTTGTTGCTTTTATTGAAAAAGCCAGACCACAAATAGCATTCAGTTAGCACTAGAGGCCTACTTACAGTATCAGCTTCTATTGCTTAGCTTTAGATATATAAATTAAGATATTTCTGATTTTTATCCTCACATGTTGTTCTTTCTGTAGCTTGCAAAAACAAAATTAACAGGCACTGTATATTTTTCTTCAGATTGTCTCTCATTGAGAACAATATCTTGTAAGTTCTTAAAACTGAAACTAATATTTTTTAATTTACTGTTAATTTTAACAGTCAAAAATTCAACTATGTTGCTAAGAATATATTTTACATACATTTAGTTAGGACAGTCTCAGAAATATGTTGATATACTGATATTCAGTTATTAACATTGTAGTTCAAATAAATGTGGAAGCAGATGCTCATTCCCTTAAGCAAATACAAATAATTAAAAATCACTTACATGCTGTTTGGAAATACATATGCCCATTTTTCCTGTAGTTCCAATTTTGAAACAAACGGTGAAGTTTACACTCCATCTATATTTACTACAGGTTTTCTAGGATACCACAAGTTTTTACGAGGAGAATGAGGCATGAATGCTTCAGTTTCAAACACTCTAGGTAAACAGAAGACATCTAGAGATAAATATTTTGGGCATGAGTTTAATTATTGGCAAGAATACTGTTATATCTCTAAGCTATTAAATTGTGAAAAAAAAAAAGCATAAGCGCTTGCCAGTTATGTTGGGAACAGGAAGATTACAGTGCCCTGATAGGTTTGTTGGTTTGATTTTTTTTATGTTTTGTTTTTTTAAATAAAAGGGTATGTAAAACTCAAACATATAGTGGTTAAGGGAGGAAAAGGGTGTTCATATTTACACTGAACAATATAATAAAGAAAACATACCTTTTGCATTAGCAAAAATGCCAGGTGCTTAAAATTACACATCAATTGAAACGAGTTCTAAAATAATGTTTTCTACCATAATTTACTCACTTAATATGATCCTTTCCAGAATGTAATATCTATTTGGTTACTAAGAATCCTGGTAATGCTCTCAAAACAAGAGAAAGTTAATATCAAAGGAAAATGAGATTTATTGTGAGAGATATATAGCTTTCAGACTTTTTTTTCTTCTATAATATTCTTCCACACACCTTAAACTATGTTAAATCTAACTAGGAATCATGATGAAGACCCACAAAGAGAACTCATCATCCATAAGATGGTTTGAATAGGATTTTATTTATCATTTTATCATTTATGAGTACAGATAACCTCAGCTAAACCATAGACCTCAATATAAATATTATACTTTTAAATGAATTATTAAGAACTAAAACATAGAAGAAATTTCACTGTTTGAAGACATTGAAATATTATTTTTTCATTTTTAAATGAATCATACTTTGTATAGTGTGTTATATTTTCTCATAATTGTATTTTGTATTTTAAAATATACTATTAATTAGCATGTTACCTATATTTCTAGACTTAAGGGAATTTAGATCTAAATTTATGAAGAAGAGAGGTTACTGAGTACCAGTTAAGGCTGATTTAAAAACAAGTTATAATATCTATTTTGAAATAGTTACTATTTACAGTGAAATCATATACTGCTGGAGGGTCACTCTCACCTGTTTAGAAATGAGATCTTTGTGATAATGAAACCCCCTGAAGTTAAAAAAAAAAAAAAAAAAAACCCACAATAAAAATCAAAATCTCTGGATACATTAAGAAAGTAAAAACTGGCATCTGTTTTCTTCTGCACTATGTCAGTTCACAATTAAGCAAGATGCCTAAAAGTCTAAGTATTTGTGTTATGAAGATATGAATTATTCTATATTAAGGAAACAGAAGTTTGAAAAAGTGGAAAAATCTCTGTAGTTGACTACAGAGAATGGTACTACAAAATGAAACAGAAAAAAGGAATAAAGAAAGTATTAAGCTGTCTTTTAGTCTAAATGAGAAGTCATTAGAGTTCTTAGCCCTTTCTATTTTTATGTGTATGGAATGCTTTTTAATTAACAGACATTATGAATACAATATATTTAATAAATCTAGTTTCTAGAGAATCAATTTGTCTCATACTAAAAGCAAATTCTACCATCTAAGATAGAAATAGAATTGTTCCATAGACCAATTGAATTCTATTCCATACAGAAATTTATCTTGAGCAGCTGCACCTCTATAGTCCTTGAGGAAAGAACATCCTCAATTTAATGAAAACAACCACTGAATGTCCTTTTCAAATACACCTGATCCCAGATAGATTAAAACTGAATGAGACAGCCACTTCTTTCCATAAGTGAGCATGAAATGTCTTTGTTCTTGTTACTGTCTAGGTACATGTTACCAGCAATAATTCTTGTCTTCCAAGCCATTAGTTTAATTACTAAGCAACAATAGTCAAGCAATAAATATTTTGCTCTTTTTATATTTTCTGAGGTTTCACAATGATTCAGTCTGATGGAGGACAGTCACAATTCACAGGAAAATTATTGCTTGGTGTTTATATCGCAGTTGTGTCTTTAAGCTTCTAGTTGTTAACCAAGCTTCCATCATACTAATAAAACTTTTAAAACCCACTTTTCTACAAAGACCATTCTACAAAGAGCTCATGACTGAGTGATCATTTGAACAAATGACATAGAGATGAGTAAAGGCTTAACTTGGCTGTCACTGCTTTCAGCTTTATGACTACTCATTTAAAAAAAGACAAAAAACAAATCGGAAGATGTCTTTCAGCTCCATGTCAAACAGTGATGATAAGGAAGGGGATACCACAGTGTGCTGTTGCACTTGTCTATACCTCTATAGCTATATATATTCAATAACTCCTATAGTTATACCTCTAAAGCTGGTGTTAATAATGAACGATGTGGAAAAGTACCTCTTCATCTTTCCAAATTCTTCATTGAATGACACCTGTGTGGTATGTTATGAGGTATTATATGAGAAAGTATGCATTTTATGTAACCATGATCGTTTCTGTTTTCCAACCTCACAACCAATCTCTTTGAAGTAGTAGCATGGTTTGTGGAAGGATACCTTTACAACAAAATATCACTTATTGGTCAATCTATAAATTAGTGAACTAATTATACTTACAATTTCTAAATGTTATTACTTAGATAATTATCACAAATTCTAATTTTCAAAAATATTTTTCTGATACTCACAACATCCATAGCCATACTTACTACTATAAACAACCACTTTAACCAGTCAGAAAAATTACTGTAATTGACAGTAGCTCATATGTATATAAATTAGAATTTAGCCAAATTACCTTTCCTTTCCACCTCTGTCATCATCGAGTTTTTTCTCTGACTGAAACGCTGTGTCATGGGTTTGGCCAGGATAGAATTAACTCTCCCCAGCTGCCGCTAGGGGGGGGGCGTGGCCAGGCTATTCAAGCCCATGTGACATCACGCTCAGGATATAAGGGCAGCAACCGGGGCTGAGGTGGTGCTGTGGCCAGTGTGGGAACTGCAGTTCTGCCTCTGGGCTGGGTGCTTATTTGGCCATCATTGTAACTGCCTACTCTTTGTGGTGTTCTATTAAATTGTCCTTATCTCAATCCAGAAAGTTCTGGATTCTGCTCCCCATCCTTCTGTGTTGGGAAGGAGTGAGTAACTGGGTGGTTTGGTTATTGTTCAGTTAGGGCTAAACCACCACAGTTTTTTTGGCTCGCAACGTGGGGCATGAGGATTGTGAGGAGTTTGAGATAAGGATCACAAGTGGTAGTGGCAATGGGCAAAACATAGACTGAACAGTGCTAGAATAGAGTGATTATGTAGAATATTGGTTTGTTTTAATATGTGGTGAAGGTATAATGAGTGGATTGTGTGTAAATTGTTCATGTTCATTTGGTGTGGTGAGATTTTTTTTCATTTTGGGTATGATGAATTTTTATTTTTCTGCTGTTGTGAGTTAAAGTTGTGAAAGTGTGTGATGAATGTGTCAGTTTAAGATAATTCTTAAATATGTGATTCACAGAGGCAAGGGGTAGAATTTAGTGCTTTTGCCTGGGCCAGGTTTTTTGTAGCAGAGGGGCTACTGGTGACTTTAAACAAAAAGAGTTGCCAGAAGCTTCCTCTATCTGACAGAGTTAGGGCCAATCAATTCCAAGCTGGACCCTGCACCTGACCCAGGCCTGGCCAATTAGTGATGGAGGTAATGCCTCTGTCAACATATTTGAGAAGGAGAAGTTGTGCAGTTGCAAAACTGCAGCAGCAACAGAGAGGGAGAATCTGAAAACATCTCCACAGACACCAAGGTCAGTGGAGAAGGAGGGGAGGAGGGAGCTTAGGCACCTGAAAAGGCTCCTCTGTGATATGTGGTGAGGACCATGGTGAAGCAGGTTGTCCCCCTGCAGTCCATGGAAGACTGCCTGGAAGCAGAGACCCACTCACAATCCTTGGAGGACTGCATGCTGGAGCAGGTGGATGCCTGAAGGAGCCCTTGACTCTGTAAGAAGTTCAACCTGGAGCAAGTTCCTGGCAGCATCTGGGAGTCTGTGGGGGAGGTGCCCAAACTGGTGCAGATTTGCTGGCAGGACTTGTGATCCTGTGAGGGACTCAAACTGGAGCAGTCTGTCCCTGAAGGACTGTTCTCCTGATGAATGACCCACACTGGGCAGTGTATAAGGAACTCCCCCCGTGGGAGATCCCATGCTGAAGCAGTTTGTGAAGAGCTGCAGGCCATGGGACCCATGCTGGAGAAGTTCATGAAGGATTGTCTCCTGTGATGAGGGACCCCACAGTGTAGCAGTGGGAAGTGTGAGGAGGCCTCCCCCTGAGAAGCAGCAGTGGCAAAGTCCATCTGTAATGAACTGACCACAACTCCCATCCTCCATCCCCTGTGCCGCTGGTGGGGAAGGAAAGGGAGCCCCAAGGAGAGGTAGGGGGAGGTGTTTTTAAGATAGTTTCTATTTCTCGTCTCCCTGCTCTTATTGTTTCTTTAATAAATCAAACCTTATTCTCTCTGAGTCTTTTTTGCCCATTACATTAATTACTGGGAGATCTCCCTCTGTCCTTATGTTGGCTCACAAACCAACCATTGTATTTCTCTCTCTCTCTCTCCTGTCCAGTTTAGGAGAGGGAGTGATTTGATGACTGGATGGACCAGTCATCACTGCAGAAACACTCTCAGTTCTCTTCATCACTTGACACAGTCTTTTCCCATTGAGTAATATTACACAGCAAAGAAGAAATGTGAGTAAGCTACAGAGTGGAATTTTTTGTAGTGAGTTCTGGGGTCAGACCTCTCTTGCCTTCTTATTCTCTTTTGTCTTCTTATTAAAGCATTCCTGTAAGAGATGCAAGAACAAGGTTCAATATCTTCCCATTTTTAATGGATTTGAACTATAAATGTTCTTAGAGATTACTTTGTATAAGTAGATGGCTGCCATGAGGCTGTGAAATTCACTTTCCTTCCTTGTGAAAGTGAGGCCCTGTACAGTCAGCAAAGCAATTTCAAGTTCTAGTTCTTGCTCCCAAACCTACTATATGAATTTTATGTCTGACGCCTAATTAATCAACATTCCCTTGAGCAGAGACTTATGTTTCATTTGCAAATCTGTCTTGTAAATTGGAACTACTTGATGAGTCATCAGCTCTGGGGATAACCGATAAGACATTTGTTATCTTAGTGCTTTTTTTTCTTTTTTTTTTTTTCTCCTCTTCTAAATATCACATTGTTTTCTATCTGCTATTTTTAATCAAAAAAATGAACCTGAAGATTTTGACTACAGATCTAATCAATAGAGAACTTATTTTTATGTTTTTATAAGTGGGGGAAACCTGTCTCCAAGTAAGTAATTGAAAACAATGAAAACAGAGAGCACAAATGGACAATGAATTTATAAGACAGTGCTTAAAATAACGTGTTTGTTCCTATTCTTTTAAAAATATATTGTAATATTTCAGCCTTATGCCCTAGAGAAAGAGAAAAGGAGCTGTAGTGTTTTGAAACCAAGCTATAAACTGTTGGTCTACAAACTATTCCCATGAAAAAGAGTACAGTCTCATTCAAAAATTCATATACATGTCATGAAACAATCCAGCATGAAACAGCTATAGATGTTTAATAGTTAGCAAGATTTCTGAAGCTAAATCTGAAAGCAATGAAAGATGTTAATATAAGATATCCTGAATAAAATCTCACTCGCTGTTCATTAGATCCCGGATATAGAAGAGGTTCTATTCAGAAAGATCTATCAGCAAAGCAAAAGCTCCCACTTTATTTCCACTTCTCTGATATTGTGCTAGCAGTATTTCCTCTTTTTAAATTCTTCATATGCAAAATAAACAAATGAAATCCATACTATGTGGTAAAGGGAACGGCAATTTTTATTGTAAACTTTTCGGCTATGATGGGTTCACAACCTTGCCATGGACACCCAGTATGTCTAACTTGAGGAATAAGGATATTTCCTTGCGTGTTAAAGAAGAGTTACATACATTTCCACTACTCTAGTTAAATTACTATGTTATTTCCTTCTTTCAGCTTGTAANTCCCTCTGTCCTTATGTTGGCTCACAAACCAACCATTGTATTTCTCTCTCTCTCTCTCCTGTCCAGTTTAGGAGAGGGAGTGATTTGATGACTGGATGGACCAGTCATCACTGCAGAAACACTCTCAGTTCTCTTCATCACTTGACACAGTCTTTTCCCATTGAGTAATATTACACAGCAAAGAAGAAATGTGTCTTTTTTGCCCATTACATTAATTACTGGGAGATCTCCCTCTGTCCTTATGTTGGCTCACAAACCAACCATTGTATTTCTCTCTCTCTCTCTCCTGTCCAGTTTAGGAGAGGGAGTGATTTGATGACTGGATGGACCAGTCATCACTGCAGAAACACTCTCAGTTCTCTTCATCACTTGACACAGTCTTTTCCCATTGAGTAATATTACACAGCAAAGAAGAAATGTGAGTAAGCTACAGAGTGGAATTTTTTGTAGTGAGTTCTGGGGTCAGACCTCTCTTGCCTTCTTATTCTCTTTTGTCTTCTTATTAAAGCATTCCTGTAAGAGATGCAAGAACAAGGTTCAATATCTTCCCATTTTTAATGGATTTGAACTATAAATGTTCTTAGAGATTACTTTGTATAAGTAGATGGCTGCCATGAGGCTGTGAAATTCACTTTCCTTCCTTGTGAAAGTGAGGCCCTGTACAGTCAGCAAAGCAATTTCAAGTTCTAGTTCTTGCTCCCAAACCTACTATATGAATTTTATGTCTGACGCCTAATTAATCAACATTCCCTTGAGCAGAGACTTATGTTTCATTTGCAAATCTGTCTTGTAAATTGGAACTACTTGATGAGTCATCAGCTCTGGGGATAACCGATAAGACATTTGTTATCTTAGTGCTTTTTTTTCTTTTTTTTTTTTTCTCCTCTTCTAAATATCACATTGTTTTCTATCTGCTATTTTTAATCAAAAAAATGAACCTGAAGATTTTGACTACAGATCTAATCAATAGAGAACTTATTTTTATGTTTTTATAAGTGGGGGAAACCTGTCTCCAAGTAAGTAATTGAAAACAATGAAAACAGAGAGCACAAATGGACAATGAATTTATAAGACAGTGCTTAAAATAACGTGTTTGTTCCTATTCTTTTAAAAATATATTGTAATATTTCAGCCTTATGCCCTAGAGAAAGAGAAAAGGAGCTGTAGTGTTTTGAAACCAAGCTATAAACTGTTGGTCTACAAACTATTCCCATGAAAAAGAGTACAGTCTCATTCAAAAATTCATATACATGTCATGAAACAATCCAGCATGAAACAGCTATAGATGTTTAATAGTTAGCAAGATTTCTGAAGCTAAATCTGAAAGCAATGAAAGATGTTAATATAAGATATCCTGAATAAAATCTCACTCGCTGTTCATTAGATCCCGGATATAGAAGAGGTTCTATTCAGAAAGATCTATCAGCAAAGCAAAAGCTCCCACTTTATTTCCACTTCTCTGATATTGTGCTAGCAGTATTTCCTCTTTTTAAATTCTTCATATGCAAAATAAACAAATGAAATCCATACTATGTGGTAAAGGGAACGGCAATTTTTATTGTAAACTTTTCGGCTATGATGGGTTCACAACCTTGCCATGGACACCCAGTATGTCTAACTTGAGGAATAAGGATATTTCCTTGCGTGTTAAAGAAGAGTTACATACATTTCCACTACTCTAGTTAAATTACTATGTTATTTCCTTCTTTCAGCTTGTAATCTTCAAAGCAAAACCACATTGACATTGTAGGATGTGTAATGTTAATGATCATGTTACGTTGGTATGTAGATATTTTAGTTCAAAATTATTACTAAATCCTTTAGCTATGTATCCAGTATGGACCAAAATGATGTTGTGAAGAAAAAAGTAAAACCAAAAGTTAAACTAATTCAAATGTGCACAATTTATCACATGAATGTATAAATGTGTATCCATACAGAAGGTATTATGTATGTTCCTTCAAGTGCTATCTGCCTAACCCTAAGTTTTACTTCCACCCTTTTTACTTCACAACAATTAAAACATGTTGGGTTTTAATTTTCATTATAATCAATTCTTTATGTCTTATTGTCATAATCTGTGGGACACAGTTATCTGCTATATGGCTTTTTGACTATACATCCCTACATTTTTATGTATATTTGTCATGGTTTGACATGACAGCCTTTTCTGGTAAGGGGGATGGGGCTGTAAAGATGGCGCCTGTAAGAAGTTGTTTGCAACTCTCCCCAGCTCTGAGCCATACCCACTTCTGGGGCTGAGCCAATTAGACGCCTCCACGATCACTTTTTAAGAAGAAGTCAGAAGAGGAGGTTTCTTCCTCCATCTTCTTCCTGCTTCTTCCTTCTTCTGTCTCTTCTTATGGCTGGTGGTGGTGCAAGTAGTAGGAACAGTGAGAGAAACAACCATGCAGACTCCAAAGTCAGTGATGAAAGAGAGGAGGAGGTGTACCGGAGCAGAGACTCCCCTGCATTCTGTGGAGAGAACTGGTGAAGCTGAGATTTATTTTCATGTCTTTAAAGACTCTGCATCAGTGGCAGTGACTCATTTTGCTAAAGCTGGCCCTGGACCAGGGGCAGCGATTCACTTCACTGCAGACCCCGAGCCAGGGGCTGTGATTTTCTTCTTTAAAACTATGGCCAGAGCAGGCCATGTCCCATGGGAGGGTTTCTTTATCGTTATGGCTGGAGCAGGCTGTGTCCTAAAGGAGGGACCCAATATCCACAGCTGTAACTATATGAAGGAACCCACAACAAAGCAGTTCATCAAACCTATGACCAGAAGACACCTTATCCCAAGAGAGGGATCCTATAACTGCAGAAACTGCAACTGCGGTGAAGAATCCATGCCAAAGATATTCACCAAGGACTCTGTCCCAAGAGAGGGACCCCATATTGGCAGAAGCCGCAGCTGCTGGGAACAACCCACACAAGAGAAGTTTGTTAAGGACTGTGTTCTGGGGGAGGAACCCCGTGTTGGAGTAGGGGAAGAATGCCAGGAGTCACCCTCATCTGAGAAGACAGAAGCGGCAGAGATCAGTGAGCTGGGCCTGGGAAGAAAGGAGGGATGGGAAAGGGAGATCTTAAAGTGCTGGCTGTAATTTTTTCATCATCCTACTCCCTTTTGCTTTTATTCCATTCTGTTTCTTGTAGAATAAACTTTCCTACTTTCCTCTCTAAGTCGAGTACTGGAGTTTGTTTTGCCCAGCACCGTAATTGGCACTGAGCCCTCCCTGCCCTTGTCTTAATCCACAACAACCTTGCTTGTCTTTTTACTCCCATTTTGCTGGGGCCTCTGAGAGAGACTGTCGTGGTGCTGCTGTGCTAGCTGGGCCCAACCTCAACAATATGTAAAACTCTAATTACCTAAGTCCCTTATAACCTATTCACTAATCTCCACTGATATTATATTTTTGTAATTTCTACTGTTTTTATCACAGATGATATTTAGAGGGAAAAAAAAGTTTTGCTGTTTCCTGCAATTTCTGTTCTTTCCTGATACTGCAAAAAGTATCACATAGAGTTGGGCTGTTCAAAACACCAAAAAATGTTTGAAGTCTACAGGACTGTGAAAGTTTTACACATTCTTACCAACTCAGTGGGTCATGAAAAATTTGGTGTCCTGCCTTCTTGACAAAGATTAACAGGAAGAGAAGTTGGCTTGGCATGAATCCATTTTTGTGACAAAAACTGCCATGAGAATACAAAATAGCATAATATTAATCCATTCTCATGAAAATGATGGTAATGAAAAGGAGAAATGGCATCAGCTAAATCCATTTTCATTACCTTGTTATGATTGCAATCTTGTAGCTTTCAGATAGTGTGCTGATGTGCTGAGTGAAGACGTCTATATTTTACCCACAGTTTTAATGTTTTTGATGAGCAACTCTTTACCATTGTACACAATTTCATTGTAAGATTTGAATTCTTACTTTTGAAAGCTTCTAGATCTAAACTTGACAGCATATGTATTAATGATCCTTAGAAAACAAAGCCGTGGAGTTCTGAAGAAAATGGCATTACACGACCTAATTAGTGAAAATGTGAAACCTTCCCCATACTTATAACTACATTATCTAAATATGCAAAAACATAGCATAGAACTTACTTAAAATTATCAGATCTCACTCATTTTCTATTTAAAAAATAGTCTACTGAAATGAAAGGTATTCTTTGGATTTCAAGTACTTTAAGATACTTAGATTTTTGTCATTTTTAGTAATGCTAGAGTATCTATCATTTTTAAAAGAACTATGATATAAGTTAAAAGATTACTTTATAGGTGACAGATCTCCAATTCCGTTGACTTGGAATTATTTTTATATATTTTTTCTGAATAAGTATATCAATATTTTCTTATTACTGCACTATTTACTTGGTGTAGCTTAAGAACAAAGAAATCAATATATGACATTGTTAAAAATAAATTCATTATTAAATTTCTATATGTTTAAAATTTAAAATATATGCAGCTTGTTATCCCAAAAGATCAATACAATGAATCACATCTTATTTAAGTAACTGTATCTTTTTCACCACTTCAATTCCTATAGTGAGATTGCTTTGGCTATAAGAATAGTTTTGGCCAAACTCATGCCAACATTTGGTTTTAGAATGTAATTACAATCATCACAAAATTATTATTTATAAAAGAATAGTTCTAGCAAAAAGGTCATTATCAGTTTGTAGCTCTGCACTTCTATGCTTGCATTTTTGTTAAGCTTAAACAACTCCTTGCACTTTGATTTCCCAAGCAACACAAAACCTGATGCCCTGAGAATAGGATTAGCCATACTCCATAAGATTCAGTATTTCAACATAAAAAACTGATTAGCTTAACAGATGCACAGTTAATTTGAGCATTCCAGCAGGAAGTGTCATGTTCCTATATTTAGCCTCTTACATGGCTTTCCTTTGTGTCTGTGATCTCCAAGAATTCCCCTTCTGCCCATCATCATAATAAGGCTACTGCAGGACAACCTGTAAATGATAAATCCAGGATTTTCAAATGATTTCTCAGACATATTTTAAATAGAGGAGATAAAGTGCCTGACTACCAAATTTTTTAAGCAAATCAAAGTCTTGTTTGTGATTATTGTTAAATTAAAATAAATGCCACCCAAACATAGGATGGATACCTACAATACGGTTTCCATAACATCAAGAAATTTGGTGACCAAAAAGCTCTTGTTAAAATGATAACAAGAACTTCCTGCCATCCTAATGTGTCACAAACCTTCCCGAGACCAGAAGATACAAAGATTAGGCAGCTTTATTGCAAAATGCACATATACAGCAGCTGGCCAGTAACTTCCCTCTATACGGCCTGTTCACTGCAATATCAATATAAAAATCAACTTAAAAGATGGACAGTACAGGTCAGCCAAAGACCCATGTGGAAAGTTTCCTATCATACATTACGCTCATAAAAACACAGACAACCTAAAACTTTAGAATAAAAGTTATTCATGGAAAAAAAATCACAGAATCACAGAAGCTTAAAGGTTGGAAGGGACCTCAGAACATCATCTAGTCCAGCCCCACTGCCAGAGAGGGGCCATCTAGATCAGGTCACACAGGAACTCATCTAGGTGGGTTTTGAATGTCTCCAGAGAAGGAGACCCATTATCTTCAACGCATAGTTACCATTACTCTTCTTTTTTCCTCACAACAGTTTTGAAGTTTTAAAGTAAGAGAAAGCAGATAAAGCGTATTGATTCAGAATGTTATTAAGCAATAGTGCTTTATATCATCTCAGCAATTATCTGTTTTAAAGAATGTTGCCCAATCTTCACTTGAAAAATACCTTACATGTTTAATTGCTGTGAACATATGAAGTAAGACTAACATTCTACATAGATTATATAAAATCCATTTCCAACTGTTATTCAAAAAGACCCCTGAAACATTAGCTAAGTTGGCTTTTGTCTCTTTTCTTACCTATGGAGTATTTGTGCCATGTCTATCGGCTTAATGAGGTCAGGACGCTGTCTTATAGGGGCTAGTTGATACAATTCTCCTAATGGACAAAATGATCTCGCCAGGTAGTGATATCAGACACTGTCTTCAAGGTGATCCAGGCTCTTATGAAGAATTAGTGTTAAAAACTAGTGTTATATTTTCTTGAAAGTCAAATCTAGGGCAGTTTTTGAAGAGAACTTTGCCAGTGTAGACAGCAGGGAATCACAGTAGTCAAATCTCAGCAGAGCTAAAATAGAATTACTTGAACCAAGCAAAAGCTGAATGGTTCGGACCATCTCAAAATTAGTCCTGAGCACCAAGATTCTTTGACCAAACTTCTTTGCGTAGGTTGAATGATTTTTCTAAGGAAAGATGCTATATTAACTTGTAGTGCCCTTCCCAAGGTTGCTGTGTCAACTATATGACCAAGTGAAATTCTTCTGTGTACAGAATTCACTGTACATTTTAACACTCAGCTGGAGCCAGGAGGCATGATGGCTCCTAGTGAAAGAATTCCCTAGGAAACACACAGGCCTATAAGAGCTCTGACGATATGATTGGAAGAGGAAAAAAAAAAAAAAAACTCTAGAAAATTGTATTTACTTGAATCCATGAGAACAAACTCTCCTAATCCTAATTAAGGAAATAATATTCTGTATAGAATATGAAAGACAAGGTAAAATTTTTCACTGAAATGGAAGTACAGAGTACACTAATTACCTCTCCCACCAAAGATTTTTCCTTAGCAGATACTAAAAAATAATTTCTGTGTCAAATATTTCTTTCAGTAGTTTGAGGAATTAGACTGTGCATGTGCATATGTGATTGTTTCCTGTACTTGGGTCATCCATGTTTTCTCAGACCACCTGCTTTTTCTATTGGGAAGAGAGGAATAGCTAGTTTTGTATCTGATTCTAAATCAGACTGAATAAGCATTGGCTCAGTGGCACAATGAAGCAGATACAACACAGAGAATACCAGTGGTCTGCAAGGAAAAGAAAGAAGTAGCTGTGGTTTACTTTAAACATCTGTAAAAAGGCACATGTGAAAAATACAACAACAGAGGAAAAAAGGACCAGCTGCTTTTTGAGCATTATCACTCTTGCTGAAAATGATAGAAATTTGCAAAGGTTCTGAGGGTTTTTTTTTGTTTGTTTGTGTTTTTTCCATTTGTGGGTTTTTTTTCTGAATGTTTTCTGCAAAATATGTCTACATAATACTGCTGCAATATATCTTTTCTGAAAGATTAAAGCAATATTCCACAGTAACAAGAAGAATGGCAATGTCTGCTTCTTTGCTATAGCATGACTTGGGTAATTCTTTTAAAGCAGATATTGTAGCTAGTGTTTCAGAGTCTGTCTGCCATAGGTTAAAAATATGGTTTATTTCTATTTGACAACTACTGAGAAGACTGTTAATATCAATGGCAGGCAAATGATAACCTGTTTCACTAGCAATAATATCTCAGAGACTGTTAGTTACTCTCTGTCCTGGTTTTCGTTACTGAGTATCACAGTTGCTCTGCCTTCAGCTGCAGTAATGTTAGAAACAAAATAGACCTTCCAATGATGAAAAGCAGCATTGTTTTGCAGCTTCTAGTACAATTCAGTGTCTGAAGTAGTGTCTAGAATACAGCTTGTAGTAGTATGTAAAATGATAGCCAATCTGCTGATGAGCTGGGTATAATTTGAGCTCAAACACTACCATTCTTAGGGGGGCAGAAACAAACATCCTCTTTGAATGAGTGTCAGATAAAGATGTATAAAACAACAAAAAGCATATTTCATGGAAACAATGAGACATAAAATAAAGACTGAAACAAGTGGTGTGATGTGAGGGTAGCACACACTACTCTATCACTGTATTGAATTTACACCTGATATAGGAATGTATTGCCATTGACATATTTTCTCAACTTTCACAGTAATGTATCCTATAAATATGCCACTAAAATGTAATGTATAAAGGATTTTCTATACAAAAGAAAATCCAATGAAAGGTAAATATGCAATTCAATGTCCTGCCCTGATTACAGGATTTGCTTTTGACTTGGTTTCAATAAGATATATTTTGTGTGCAATCCTTGAATCCCACTGTGTCTGACTTAATGTGTGAGGCACTTTAGTATGACATGATTGTTTTGTTACTTCAGGCAACCTTCCAGCTGTGGACCAGCACTTGGTCAAACTGATTTGTTCTTGGCAGGAAGCTAAGAACACATAACACTTTCAGTTGTATATTATGACTTTAGGAGGTTGCAGTGGGAAATAGCCAAAAGCATTACCTCAACCCTTTTGACAGTGTACAGTTCAGTCTACTAATCAGTCACAACCTCTGCTCTTAGAAAGGAATAGATTAACGGCAATTTTCAGAAAATGGTGTTAATGGTTTAGTAGTCTCTTATACTGCATAACTATGGTGAATTACATGGTGATTCTCATTCTTATGGCAATGATTGTAATGAGAAAAGGAAACTGTACTACATGACTCTTTTCTTGTGATAAAGATTATTGCAAGGACTTGACAGGGTACAAAATTAAACCCACCTTCCTAATAATCTTGAAATTGTCATCTTCTGTCCCCTTAAAATGCCATAAGGGAGGTGACTGGATATTATCAGTCACAAGAATAGAAACCAGATCTGTCCCTCCTTCAACACAGTGAATCATCATGCTGAGATTTATTGTAAGTGATAAAGGCTACTACTTATGCAAATTAATAAACAGGCAAGAAATTAAGTCTTTTTAATTTAGCTTAAGAAGAAGCAGAGTAGAGATGAAACACAGAGCTTGGCCAAACTGACATGTTTGGAAAAATTCCTCTTTTTTCATGTTGAGATGAAAATTTGTGTAATAGATCAAAAGGACAGATGCTCACTCCATCCTGCCAGTCTCATTTTTTAAAAAGCTTTGATTTTTCCAACATGTTGCAGTTTTTCATTATTTTCTCTCACTTTTTATTAAGGCTGCTACCTGTACTATATTACAAAGTATGCCTTAAAATCAGAGGTTTTTTTTTTGTTTTGTTTTAATTAGACGTTTTGGCAATTAGGGTGATAGCCAACAATTTTTCCTCAAAATAAAAACAGAAAGGAAAAAAACCACTTTTAATTATTCTAGTGACTAGCATTCTGTGAATTACATACCACAGTCATTTGTCAACCTGTAAGACAAAAATTTCATAATCTAGAGAAATTAATAGGCATATCAAAGGTCCTCTATGCTGTAGTCATGGGTTTTTAGGCTGTGTAATATTCATCAATGAACATTACTGTTAAGTAATTTAGTCATATTGCTTTAGTTACTGATGGTGGTTCATTGAGGTAGCCTGATATTAGCCTGAAATAATGTATTTTAAATGCAGAACTGAAGAAGGATATGACAAAATACAGCATTATTTATATGCTTACCCAAGTAATCCTTCAAAAATTGAATGTAAAAGTAACTTTTTTATTGTTCAGACAAACGCAAATCCCACAAGACTAACGAAACCTAGACTTATTCTCCATTACATTGTAACTTTTATGTAAGAAGTATGTAGGTTCTTCATCTCAGAGCTAATAGTTTTTAGATACCATTCAAATACAACTCAGATAAGATAATCTTAAAATCAGTATATTCAAGAATGTGAGATGTTATTGTACACTGTGGTTATAGAAGGGAAGATAACATTTAGAAGCAAATGAAGAAATTAGAGTTTTACTCTGTTTATTTTAAAGCTATTCAACAAAAATGAAGCATGATAAGCACCTCAGAGTTTCAGGTTCCAATACTACAAGATTCTCTTTTCTTTTGAGATAAAATGTAATATTATCAGCTGTTTTAAAAATGAGAATAATTTAACACTGTGATAAGATTATAACATCCTAATATTTTCCCTCTTAATGTTATAAATCAATGATGCAATGCATCAGTTTTGTAAAGGGACAAACATAATACTGTGAAGTAGTAGGAATGGAAATAATAGGGACCTGTTGCTGCCTGGGAAACAAACCACCAACTCCAACTGCCCGGCTCTTGGACTATTCTGGATGACCTAGAAGTTACCAAACAAGTACTGTGACCAAAATGAAATGTTACTGACCAAAGTAAATTATTTTGTGATCCTATAAATAGCAGTCCTAAAACAACCCTCAATTCTTTGAGCTTTCTGTGGTTGCAGCAGTCTCTGTCCTTGGTTCTTCCCTTGAACTGGAATGCCTTTCAGGGTAAGAGAGCTTGACAACTTCCAAGACTGTCTGCTTGTAAAATGCTGACTAAGGGCTAACTGTTGTCTGCTGATGAATGCTGACAATGGAATAGAATGAATAATTCACTATACTTCAGTTTTGTTCAGAATCAGGATTTGAAGATCATTTGATTTTACAATTGGCCAAAAGGAGAAAAACCTAGGTTAACCTCATTAAATGTGTATATGTATTACTCAGTTCAGAAGCTTTGTGTGTTTTGTGTAAATTTTATTATTTTTAAACTAAATCATTGCAGCAAATATTACTCAATCACTCTGATAATAAACTGATGATTAAATATTGTTAAGAATATTTTCTTTATCTTCTGTATTAATTCTATTAGACATAAACGCCATTGACCAAGTTTGAGACTAGGTGTGGATACAGCTGCATCTAGAATCCTCTCTGAGAAGTTGTTTAAAAATCAAGTGGGTTCATTTGAGAAATATTTAATGTAACTACATACGTTTCCCATAAAGGAGCTATGAGGAAGACCAGACAGAATTTAGGTGTCTGTATTCTTCCAAAGTTAAGACTATGTCAAGAAAAATATCAAAATTAAATATATAACATTTTGTAATGTTAATATTGATGCCACATTTACACTTCTGTTCACTTTTATAAGTCTATAGCTTTCTGCAAATCACAGACATATAAGCACCAACTATTTTTTTTTTAAATACGAAAAAATAGATTTACTCAGCACTTTCAATAGCTTAACCTCTTAATCTCTTACAATTTACTTGGTTTTCTTCATTAGTATGAATGGAAGCAGAATTCCATTTTTCTCCCCAACATGAGATTCAAATTGTGCCCATCTTAAAGCTGAATAAATAATTTCTACTTCAACAATTGTAAGGTAGATGCTAGCTCATGAAGATAACATTTAGGAAAAATATAACCTTGAAATAGCTCAGGTGTTTTCTAAATACTCTGTGTTTTTCTAAAGTTCTTTAAATATCAGGATTTGAGGTTATCATCTAAGTATGTCATTGAAGGTGTATAAAACACATAACAACAACTCATTGAGAAAGCAATGACAAAAGTTTAATTATATGAATTAAAGGTTAAGGCCCTCCACAAGAGAATGCAAGTAGCTTAAACCTTGCAAGAAGCAGGAGACTCTCATGAAAATCCATGTTAATCTCTTAACTGCGGAACTTTTTAAAAAATTGCTATCAATCTTACAGGAACTCAATATCCTTCCTTTCTTTTGTCACAGTAAAATCTTCCAGGTGTATTAAACTCCCTTTCCTATGAAGGGTGAGCTATGTAACTCACATATCTCACCTAATTCCTTTTTGTGGTAATAAAATAGAGCTTTGTGCACTCACTCAAGAAAGGAGCCTTGTGTGTAACTGAATCTTTTACCTAAGAAATTTTAACTCTCATACTCCATCAGTCACCTCTCTAGGTGCTGTTAACCAAGCAAGAAACAGTCATTCAATCTGTGAAGCACTTGATGTTCAAAAGTAACATGTCATTGAAGATAACATGAGAATATGAACATATAAAAAGTCCATAGAGCATTTGCCTAGCAACCACTTATTTATATGAGCAGCTTTACCTAACTGCTGCTTTCACACAGCATTGCATATTTACTCTATTTAAGTTTTACAGTATCGATGCATAAAATGATAGCAGCTACTGTCTACAAAAGGAAGATTTCCAAAGAAACATGCTGTCTGGAAGCCTTACAAAATTAGAAAAGCTAATAAAAGACTGGGAATCAAAAAGGATCTACAGGCACAGCAGCAGCTTGATAATGTAAAGTATGCCAAGATGTTTTACAGCTTTCATTAATGGATTATATTTATTAAAAAAAAATGAATCTTTTCCTCTTTTGATTTAACAAAGAATCATTATTTATAATTACTGAACTAATTGGGATGATCCAGAAAGTCAAAGTTCAATATATATATAGCTAAGAACAGTTTTGTCATCATGTACCATGGAAATCTTTATTAACTTTAAATATCTTTCACACTTAAGCATGAAATTCACATTAAATACATTTTAGGATGAAGGTGACTTTTACTACAACTCTTGTTGTAGGAATGTACACATGGTCAACAGCTCTACGAATGACAGATTATGATCTAATCTGACATTCCATTTGCAAGGACAGTTTTTTCAGAAGATTTGACATTGATTATCTGTCCATTTGATGTGTATACTTTATAAAAAGTTTTTCTTTTTTTTTTCAAAATAACTAGAGGCTTGCAATTTATTGTATAAAATGCTGTTATTTTATATTTTACTTCTTTTCCAGACAAATGATTTTGATTGGTGAAACAAATGATATGTTTTTTTCTTTATTAATCAACTCTCCATAGCTTATATGACTTCAGGAATTTGGGGTTCAAATATGACTAATTTGACTGACACAAGAGAAAAGTTGCCAGACTGACAGAAAAAGGTGATACCAGCAACATGAAATTACCATGTGACTGCATTTATTACAGGAAATTTCTGTCACTATGTCCACTCTGTAATAAATCTTGTTTTCTCACAAGTTTTCCTGTCTTTATCCACCAAAAGTTTATGAAAAAAGAAAAAAAAATCACAAATCAAACCAAAATATGACATAGCAAAGAAAATCAACTCTTTCAAATGCATTGGGAACAAAACTTTTGCAGGTTTCTGTTTAACATATAACATATTATCTAATATTTAATGTTCATTATATAACATTTTCACAGTGGAGGAGTCACTTTAAAAAGGAGATAAATCGTAAAGCCTATGTATTTTTTCCCTATTCATGCAAAAGTTTGATATTTGAGAATGAGTAAAAAACCCAAGAAGTAGATCAAAATATAGTTGAACCTGTATGCAAATGTCCTCAAATTTTCTGCAACATAAATGTATACAAGGAGTAAAAAATTACCCCAAATATGGAAAATATTTTCACAATTATTTTTAGTTATATTATTTGTCTATGACTAAAAGGAAAAAATTACTATATAGTTATTTATATGAATACCAGTAAGCAAAGAAGATTAAGATGCTGGTAAACTCCCTTGTGGTTCTCTAGGTCTAATGGTTTACTAATGACTTAACAAATAAATTGTGCCTCCATTTAGCCTTAAATACTCAAATGTGTTCCCATGAGAGAAATTGTTTCTCCAAAATAACAATTTTGAATAGGATTGGTTATTTTGTGTTTACAGTAAAATGATCCAAAAAATCAAAAAATCATTAGTATAGTAGAAAACTATCAATTCAATTTTTAAGAAATAAAAACAAATGATTGATTAGAAAAAAACTCAAAACATATTCTTGTAATTGTATACACAAAAATCTGTGTAATATAAAAGTCTTACCCTTTTTTCTTCCAACTTTTAAAAGTATAAAAGCATAATCTCTCGGTTTAAGTAATGCCACAGTCAGAACTGTTTTACTCAACTTATATCATAGCTTTCAGGTTTAACATAACCAAGTTTTGTACACCAAGAAATGACAGTAATTCATGTTTATTTATGAAGATGTTTTTAAACATCATTTTGTATAAATATTGCTTCAAAAATATGGAAGTATCGAAGTAAATATCATGAATGCTACCCATAGCAATAACACAGTAAGATCAAAAAATATAATGAGAAAGGATAGTTACTAAACTGAAACTCAAAACTCCACTGATCTGGGAGCTCTCCATGCTAGCTGAGTGGATTTCCTACTGGCTTTAGGCAAATGTGGTTGTCTTAACAATGAAAAAAACCTATGATTTTCAGTGAATAGTTTAAAGCTTTCATTCAAAATCTGTTACTATGTACATATACTCAGAGTCTAAACCACAGTCAGAAGCATTTTGCAGCTTTCCTGTATGAAAATAATATGTGAGTTCTGGTCACAATTTTTAATTATTATCATATATTTTGAGTTAAATACAGTTGTATGTTCTATGAACAGTAACTCCTAAATGAGGTACGCTTTGTAACTTGCATATTGCTTCCTATTGTCAGCCTGGAGAGGGACAACACTGAAAACAATAATATCAAAACAAACTTTAAACACCTTGGGAATATATTAATCCTGTCAAATTTATAATCAAATGAAAACAAAGCTATTCGAGATTTACTATCCTAAATAAGCACTGAAAGCTCTGTAACTTCTTATGCTTTATAAAGTAACCTCATAAGCATGTGTGTAGGCCTACATATAGCCCAGACTTTATCCTTCTAATCTGGTGATGAATACAGCAGGCCACCATCTGGTGTGCACATATATCAACAACTAAAATACAGCCTTATAGTTTAATAATCACAAACTTTAACCACTACTCACCACTTCTTTCCAGATACAGAAGGTCTGAGATAAAATCTGTCAAAAAAACTTGTAGAAAACCGCCACAAGATTAACTGTTTCTGTTCCAGATTTAAGATACAGAAGGTGAAGCAGGGAGAGCTCTTCTGTTGCTACAGAAACCTGACGCTGAGGATTTAATGACAGCATCAGATGGTATTGTCCTGGAGATTGTCTGGTTGAGGGACTAGACAGTAATTCTGCTGACAAGAAATAAGAATTAATTACAGATGTTTTGAATATGCTTTACCAGAAGAATATATCACAAGAATTCTTTCATAGTCTAAAATGTATTAATTTGAAAACAAACACAAAGGATTTATATTAATACAAGTAAAATATATACCAGTAAAACAGAACCTGTCTGAAAGCTCTATGGGCAGGTAAATATTCTTCCTAAAACCTTTGCTAAATATATTAAGTTTATAAAATTAATGCATTTTATATATATATATATTTAAAATCATTTCAGGTTTTTTTATCTCAAGAAGACCTATTTTACTTCCTCAAATAATTTGTATTTAAATTGACAACTTAAAATGATCTAAGTTCTGGTATTTAAGTTCATTAATTATTGTTAGAAAGGGATTCAAAGAGAAAAAATTTCCAACATATTCCAGATTCATGGAGGCCTACAACTATTCAAATTCAGAGATTTATGTCATACTCAATCACTCATTTAAATTTGTAAATATTTTTATTTTGTGAGATGAAGTTTAATATACTATTACAATTGCAAAATATTATTTCCGAACACAGCTTTCATGAGCTGGAAAGAATCAGCTGTCAGAATGTAAGCTGATTCATTTGTTAGTTCAGAATTTTCTTTAATAAAGTGTTTTTCTGCTTCATATTTACTAGGAGTTTTACTTTTATCTGCTGATTAATTGATTGCTATCAGATAAACACCTGTCACAATATTTTCTGAAAACAAAAACATGAATAAAATATCAAATGTCTTTTTTGTTTGTTTTTTGTTAATACATCTGACCTCTAGGAAAATCTCATTAGTAACTTGAGAAATTTCTATAAATGCACAGAAATAATATGTTTTATTTCACCAACATTTTTTTCATTCCAAGGCATTTTACAAACTGATATCCCAGCCCACTACAGAATTCTGGGAATTCTGTTGACTGTATTCACAAGAGCAACTTCTTTCATTCAAGAATAAGGCCATTGCAACTTTAGGCCCCAAAACAAAGCAGAAAGGTCTGCCATTTCAAAGGTCTAAATCAAATTCTACACAAAGGCAATTGATCTATATGTCTTTGAAGGTTAAAAGTTGATTTAGTCTTACAGTGAGTAAAGTCTGAATCTCCAGGAAAATTAGGTATTTTAAACTTGAAGATAACATCATCAATAGAACACACAATTTACATCAAAGGGAATTTCTGATAATGTCAGTGGTAGATCCAAACAATATCTCTGCATTTAGCCTTCAAAAAAAAACCCAAAACAGGCAAGCATGAGGATAAACTTGCTTAGTAAAATCTCATTAATTTCCCTATAATATCTACTCTTTGGATCTTAAATAGTAAAGAAATGGCTAATAGCAACTTATTGTTGATTCATGATCAAACTAAAACTATTAAAAATTGGTGCTGGTGCTGGTTGAACAGATTTTTATTTCCTACTGATTTTTGAATAAGAGTTGGAAGGTTAAAGAGCAGGGTTTTCTTCAACATCAACAAGAATATAACATCAAGGTTAATTTGGAGAAAATATAGATATTTCTCTGTTAAATAATCTAATGTTTTTTTGGATTAAGCATTATAAAAATATCTTCACAAAAAAATAGACTATTCTTAAATGAAAACTGTTTTGAATGGAAAATAACTTTCACAAATGAATGATGTTTTAACTTTTTGAAAATTTCCTCCATATTTTAGTTCAAGTTGCTTACCACTTCAAATTTTAATTTCTTGTTCTAGACTACTTCTAAGTCCTCTTTGGGAAAGTCAAAACCAACTAAAAAACCCACTCAATATGTTATCTGATAGCTTTGAAAACATCCTGGAAGGATTATTTCCAGAATGTTTCAGTGCAGAATGTCATAAAAGAAAAAAAAAAATCAATATTTGAATAGCAAGTACTGTATGTACATTCACCATTTTTATCTTAGGAAGGAGACACTTGAAGAGATTACAACAGTGGTTCTTAGGAAAATATGAAGTAAAATTATTATGGTGTTTCTTGAATTAGGGGAAATAACTCATGTAGATTATCCAGGAAAAACAATGAAAAAAAAATTAAACGTTTCAGTGATTAAGAATATGTTAAAATATAAACAAAAGAATTTTAGACTTATTTAATAAAAAATAGAAATCAGGCAATGTAGATGAGACACACGTTTAAAACATTTTGACTATATGCTTTATACTCCTTTTTCTCCCTAAAATTTAATTTAGCAGATAGTTAAAAACAGTCAGTAAAGCCTGAGGAATCTGAAATGATTGTCAGATTAAAATAATATCCTTGTTTTCAGAAGACTCATCATCAATGAAGGCCACAATGTTTTTCAGAATCTAGACCACTTGTTACACTATTCCATACACAACCATAATGGGAGAGTGAGAAATATGACATTATAAAATATGTGTATGATGGTAAGGCACAATAAAACATTTTTATTGTTATTGTGAATAGATATTATATCTGGAAATCATGGCTGGAATATAAATTCTCCTGCTTTGAAAAAGCTACTGTTATTTATTTTAGATGAAACTCTATTATGAGTCAAATAGTAATAGTCTCACAGTATTGCTGAATTCATATTCAAAAGAATGAAATGAACTTGGTTAAAATAGACAATCACTTTTACTATATGACAGAATTATTCAGTCTTAAAAGTATTATATAATACTATGAGAAAATACACTACCCAAACACAAAAGGAAGGAAAATATATGTGAAATATCAAAATGATATCTTGAAAAAATAGAGTTGTAGCAAATTATTCATACAGGTAGTTCAATTTACCAAGATATAGCATTTCAAACTGTCTAGGGATGCTACCAAATATCCTCTTAGGAAATGGCTTCACTATTAATTCTCAAGTGTATCACCTCATGAATTACTATCTTTCAAAACGATTCTCATCAATCATTTTCTTATTTATGTGTTATAAGAAATTCACACCTACTACAGCATATTTATACCAGCTATATATTCATGCAAATAATGAAATTTATGGAGTTATAATCACACTCGCAGGATAAGCAAGATAATTCAGATACTTCAAGCTTTGGATATGTAGCAGCAGATGAACAATAGTTAGTGAATGAGATAGATGTTCTACTCCAGAAATTTAACTTGATTTTGGTTTATCTGTTTCAGTTTTGTGAGCACAGACAAATGCATAAAGTGCAGTATACCAGAGAGTATTAATAGTTTGCTAGTACTGAAACTCACAGCCAATACTTTCTCTAGTGTTCAGGTCATTTATTCTCTTGTAGACACAATTGACACTAACACAGGTACTAAAATATACATATATACGTGTATATATACTACTTTTATCTGGTCTGAAAATGATAAATGTATGCCTTTTCATACACAGAATTACAAATAAATGTTTATCAATGTACAGATGTGATTTCCACATATAATGCATGGATGTATCAAGGGAATATCAAATTCATTTTGTTGGTTTGCACCTTGGAGGTAAGGTGGAAAATATGTAAGATCTTACAAATTCTCACATGTGTACTTATTTTTCTGAAGGGTTGTCAATCTGCCTCATTATTACAGAAGTGGTATAGATATGGTTTCAGCCACATATAGACCTGCAGAATGACTATATTACCATTAGTTAATATACTATAATCACCTCCCTCCCTGAATAATTCACACTTTTGAATAAATTACTGTCTAGTAACTACTCTGCCAATTCAAATTAAAAACCTATTTTTTCTGATTTTAAGCACAGTTTTAACAGCATATCAATGTAAAGTGGCATAGTAATGTGGAAATCATATCAAGAAAAACTCATAAATTCTCTTTGCTTATCAATATTGCACTCCAGGTTGCCAGTCCAGTGGTTTGTTACAGGTTAATTTCTTCTCTCATACTCTTTTCTGGAAAAAAAAGCGCCCATATCTGGACTACATGGGAAATTGCATTCTATTCTCACTTCAACTGTGTGCGTCATTTCTTTCCATTTTATTGTGAGAGTTAGTCTCTTTTGGACAAGGATCGTATATTTTGTTAATATATATTGTTAAATGCATACATTTGAAGCTACATAAAAAATAAATAATGAACAATAGAAAGTAATTCAAAACTCTTTCTTACCAGAATCTAAATCTGGCAGGATTTCAAGGAAACATTATTACAAGCAAAACAGGAATGGCCACCAGTGAACTGTCTATAGATTTATGTTTGGTAGTAGCTTAAAGAAGACAACTCTTTACCTATATAGACATTACTTTACCTCATCTCTGCCCTTCAGCAAATATACATATATATGAAGTTTAATAAATAAAATAAACACTTAAAGGCACCTTGGTTAATGTTGTCATATTATGTACTGTCATAACTGTAATCCTGATTACTTAATACATATACATCACAATGATATTAATGCCGTGAAGAAGCCAGTCAGGACTCAATCGCCAATGTGACTATTAAACAGGTATTCTTTATTGCAGTGCTGGGGAACATGGGGCATTCCTCCACCAAACGTGCCTACCCTAGCCTTTGGATTTTCAATTTATATTTACAGCAACCATGAATATTCATCACTTTTCCAGGAAAGGAGCCACCCATAGTCCCATCTTTGTCCACCCCAATTATACCTCCATCATGCTTCCTTCGGTGTCCTCCTGCTTCCTTCAGTGGTCATTAGGGAATGCTGTTGAATTAAGATCCAAACTTTTCTTACAATGTATCTTTACTCCTGGGTCCTTGGAGAGGATGTAAACTGGCCTAATACCTCTGTCATTCCAGATAACAGTTTTGTTTAGGGATAGACAGGCCTTTATCAGTGGAATACAATGTCCAAATATTAAAGTGTAGAACTTACGTAATAGCTTCACCATAATAATTTTGTTTAAGTAAATAACAGCCTTAAAACTGTGAGTGCTAAGCAATAGTAACTTCTTTTAGGTACATACTAGCTTTGAAACTATCAGCACTGAGCAATAGTTATGTTACAAGAAATAGCTGTGTCTTTCTAATAGCTCTGTTTGTGAGCTTACAAGACTAGCAGTTTCATAAAGCTATATGTGCAATTTTCTAACTAATATTGTAAGTTTAATAAGCAAACGACCATAACCTAAATTTACCTATCAATATAACATTTTATTTGCGTGACAAAATGGCTAACATTTTTCTACACTGTTTGCGATGAATCTGAAAATCTTATGACTAGATACTAGTTTTGTTATTTTACAGTAAGTAGAGATGTCCATTTTTATGTAAAACCTGTAAAAAAAGGCTGAAAAAGAAGTATTTTGTTATGGGACAAGCTATTTAATCACTGGATCGTAGTTTGTTTTATTTCTTTTTACAAAAACACATATTTCCATCTTATAAATTATACCTTTAGTTTCCATTTCCTAACATTTTTTTCTTGTAACTTTTTTCTAAGTATCTTAACTTGCATGGCTATTATACAAAAGACACTACTTAAATACATGTCTTAAACATATCACACTATCCAAAAAGGTAAAGCTGATGTGCAGATTAATGGCAAGTATTGGTTTATGCAGAAGCAGATATGCAGAATGCATATCAGAATGATATGCATTCCCAGAATGTCCTGCAGGAACCTGATCAGTTCCTTCAACTGTACCCTGAATCAATGGCACATGTCAAGGTAGAGTGAAATACAAAACAAGGTATCATAAAAGCAGATTAATGTAGGGACCATCTTCATGGATGACATCTTGTATCCTAGAGGTTATCCTATTACCAACTGGATATAAGAGGAATAAGTTTCATTTTTAAAGAAAAAAAGTTGCTTTGTTTTAATAGAGAAATATTGTGGCTTTCTTCCACACAGTTTGTAGTTCCCTCACACTATGAAAAACCCGTGTAAGCATTTTGTTGGTGGAAGTGTATTGAGAGCTGGTATTTAACAGAATCTGAGTCATTGCTCACGTAAGTCAGAGGAGATAATCCTTTTATGGAGGTAAGAAAGGTACAATACCTTCAGCTGAAAGATTAGTATGAAGTGAAGTTTTCATTAGCTATCACCCTCTTACTTCTTTTTTCTCATTTCAAGAAGCATTATTATTTGGAACTAAACAATTTGCAAACCACTTGCAGGGTTCAATAATCTACTCCTTAAATAAACCCAGTAAAAAAACCTGATGAAGGTGGAGCTAGTAAACTGTACTTTCTTATCAGGAAGGATGATTTTTTCATCCTTCATTCCCTTTTACCATATAGATATGTAACCTAGTAGGAGATGAAATATCCCCAACCAATATAGCTAACAATTTAGAGTTTGGTATTCTTTTACAACCTCCTAGAATTCAGCCCATATTTGATCTTGCAATTTTGCTGTGAGAGGAAGGAATATATTATCAAAATCTTTGAAAGCATCAGTCAAAGTAAAAACATCTCTAAATGAGAAGCTATTTCTAAACTCCATGTACATGCCTGCCATTAACCTTAAAGGACAAAATGACAAAAGGGTGTTTTAGCACAAACACATGGAGTTTTGTACACAAGCTCTTATCCTTCATCTCAGGACCTGGCTATCTCTCAGTTTGACAGCTCCTTCCACTTTCAGTTATGTAAAGATGGTTTGTTGAAAATTAGATATCTTACAAATGACCTGAAACAAAATTATTATTCTAATAATAAAAAATTAAATATATTCCATAGGAATCTCACCTACTACAATCAGGTGTTTAAAATTACTTTAACCTTCAAAAGATTTACTTTTCTGTGCAGATTTTAAAGTTATAACCCCACAATGTGGAATGTGTAGTAGATGTGATTAATGCATGCCTTGGGTGTGCTGCAGGCATTTGTTCACACCTCCACAGTCTGTTATCAGTTAATTTCACTCCACTGTTGTCATGGTTTTTTTGCATGCTTGTTTGACCATGTTCATCCTCTGTTCCTTTCTCTAAATACAAAAATATATAAATCAATGACACTGTACTTTTTTCTGGTTATATAAAGTTTTCATATACAGTCTCTTTTAGAAAAAGATTTCTCTCTGATAATTATTAATTTTATTCCACAATCTCTATGCAAATATAGGATTTTTACCTGCCTGGTCTTTCTGTTTCCAGTAATACTTGAATAGTTAGTCATGACTGTGATCACCAGAGCAATATGCTTACATCAATATTCCAAGTCAAGATGAGAGGCCACCCACAAGCTATTTTGCCTCTTTTTGTGTTTTCCAGAATAGTTAGGAAGGGAGAGAAGGGAAAGAAACACATCAACATTATTGTTTGTTGTCCATTTGCATGTAATTTACTGTGGACTGAATTCTTGTTTACTGAAAGCATAAATTACATGTCTTTAGATGGACAAAAGATATTATACAAATGTATAAGAGGAAGGCTCTAACAGATTTTGAAAGAGATGGCATCCATTTGGTTACCCAGAAACTACTATGATCTTACATTACCTAAACATTCAGTTAATCTGACCATAATTTGACAGTGCTTTATAATTTGACTTCTCCTCTCCTTTGCCTCTTTGCCACTGTCACTCTTTGACTATGGTAGCTTTAGAAAGATAGATTTGGGGTTGGTGGAAGAGTTAGGAGGGTGAGGGGATTTAATGTAAATGTATTGGAAATCTCAAAGAACATCGGTTTCTTTGTTTATATACAAAACACAGAGGATAAACACTCGGGTCAGATCATTTGGTTTCTTATAGTGCAGCAAATTATAAAGCCAAAATCAGCCAAATTTGAGCTTCTTTGGAGATAGTGAAAGTAAGTTCTGATTTAAACTTGACCATCAATTTGAACATAGAAATACAGAAGTCTGGACTATTTTATTACAGCCTGTAATTAATTTTATCACATTAATTGATATGGATGTAAATTTATACTTTTCCAACAAGCAGCTACTACATACTCTAGTTTCTCATAGGCTGCCTCTGAATGTAATACAGCCTGTGCAGATGGCCTGTACAGGGATGACGCATCACTTAAATCTCAATTAGCTTCTCTCTGCAGAATTTAAAAGGGATTGCGTGATACATAAAGCCTTACTGGCACTGTCTGAAAAGAAGTGATTTACAGCCTCTGAAATGAAAGGCTAACATCTAATGAACCAGCAATTTAAGTACTCTATCATTTGGTGTTTTTTTTTTTTTTTTTTAAAGTAATGATACTAGAAAAAAAGCCTTTTTTAAAAGATTTTTTTATTAAAAATATTTTGGCACATTCAGGAAATCTAGTTGTCAAAATCTGGCAAATGACTAGAAGTAGCACAAACTTACTGAATTATTTCTCAACTCTGTTTTCTGAAGAGCATGCATTTGCTCTGCAGTTGTAAGCTGCAACACATTAACTTATTTTCTCTTTTGTTTGCTACTGTAACTCTCAAATGGCAAAACTGAAATGATCAGTTTTGCTCAATCCAGATTAAAGATCTATAATGAGATCTGAAATGTTAATTTCATGTTCTAGTACAGACATATTTTCAGTCGTCAAGGCAGCTGATAGTCTTACAGACCTTCTAGACTGATTGCAGTACTCTAGACATACCATGGCTGCAAGAAAAGGCAAAGACAGATTTAGATGTTGAAAGACAACATGTATATGGCAAGAATTGCACAAAGACACCAACAAAAAAAGAACATTTTATTTCTACTCATTTGAAGCTGAATAATTCATTGATTTTTAAATTACCCTCCATTCTTACAAGATGCCTTACAGTTGTATTTTATTGACTGTCTTTTTCCTCATATAAATAACTTGGTCGTCTGCTGAAGTCTACTGAAACAATGAACTTTACCCTTAACTTCAAAAGAACAAAATCTATTAACGTGCTCTTGTGTTGAAGAACTGTTTTATGGAGGAACTAAATTCAATAGCAGTACCATTACTTAATACTATCCAACAAAACTTCTGTCTTTGCTTCCTTTGAGCCTCTAGTGTTCTGCTACTTTTCTTGCTTGTTATTTTTTTTTTTTGTTCTTTAGTGGTAACATACTTTAAGAAAGATTCTAACAGTATTAAGGGTTTGTAAAGTGTAATGCGCTAGAGTAATCCTTATTGCAGGTTATTCCAACTAGTAAAGATCTTAGAAGCAAAAAGTAGCAGTGGAAGAGTATTAAATCTGTGTTGGAGATTCTTTGTCTTGGTATATATAAAAGAGTATTTAAGACTAAGTGTAATGGAAAAAAGCTGGAACACAAAAAGTTCCACTGAAACTTAAGGAGAAACTTCTGTACTGTAAGGATAATGGAACACTGGCACAGGCTGCCCACGGAGGGTGTAGAGTCTCCTTCTCTGGAAGATTGCAAAACCTACCTGATTTTGTGATTCTGGTTAAATAAAATATTAAGTTTACCTTTTGCAACTGGTTTTCATTTCAATAAAGCCAAAATTGTCAGTTAATTCTGAATAAGGATTTAAAGTATCATAATGAAAAGCCAACTACTCAAAACGTGATACACAACAATGAAGAACTAAATCCATTCACAGAAATGTGGATAGAAGATTGTTAAGAAGGAACAGAAAGGTGATTTTTACTTCTTGTAGTGGTAGGTTTTGGTAGCAGGGGGATACCAGGGTGGCTTCTTTAAACAAAGAGCTGCCAGAAGCTTCTCCTGTAGCTGATAGGGATAATGTCAATCAATTGTAAGATGGACCCACAGCTGACCAAGTTAGTGATTAAGGTAATAACCCTGTGCTTAACATATTTGAGAAAGGGAAGAAGTTGCTGTGCAGTTGTTTAACTGCAGCAGCATCAAGGAGGGAGAATGTGAAAACTTTTCCTCAGACACCAAGGCGAGTGGAAAAAGGAGAGGGAGGATGTGCCCAGGTCCTGGAATTGAGATTCCCTTGTGAACTGTGGTGCTGCCCATGGTAAGGCAGCTGTCCCCCTGCAGTCAGACCACTTGAAGGTCCACGGGGGAGTAGATATCTCCTTACAGCCCATGGAGGACCCCACGCCGGAGCAGGTCGATGCCTGAAGGAGGCTGTGACTCTGTGGGAAGCCCATGCTGGAGCAAGTTCCTGGCCGGACCTGGGAACTCATGGAGAGAGGCCACGCCAGACCAGGTTTGCTGTCAGGACTTATGATCCTGTGAGGGACTCATGCTGGAGCAGTCTGTTCCTGAAGGACTGTTCTCCCGGGGGATGACTCATGTTGGGGCAGCATGTGAAGAGTTGCCCTCATGTCGGAGCAGTTCACAAAGTACTGTAGCCCATGGGAAGGACTCACACTGGAGAAGCTCATGAGGGCCTGTCTCCCGTGGGAGGGATCCCTCAGTGTGGCAGTGGGAAGTGTGAGGGGGCCTCCCCCTGAGAAGAAGCAGTGGAAAAGTCCTTCTGTAATGAGCTAACCATAAGCCTCCTTTCTTCATCCCTTATATCACAGAGGGGGAAGGAAAGAGAGTCCCAGGAAGAAGGAGTGGTGACGGAATTGTTTGAAAATTTTATTTTACTTCTTATTTTCCCTGCTCTGCTCTGATCAAACCATTTCACCTCAAGCTGATTTTGTTTTTCCCATGATGGTAATTGCTGAGTGAGCTCCCTGTCCTTATCTCACAAACCTCTCCTTATATTTCTCTCTCACTTGTCTCATTTAGTAGGGGTAGTGATAGAACAACCTGGTGGGCACCTGGCACCTAGCCAGGGCTAAAGCAGCAAACACGTTCACTCAGCATTAATAGGATCCATGATGGAATATCACAGTCAGTTTTTCACTTGAAAACTTGCTTTGCAAAAGTGGTACAAAAAATGAGATACAATTTCACAAAAGTTTGGATTTAGCCCATGCAAGTTGGGCTGCATTGGATACAGACACATACATTGAATTGTCTGTAGTGTAGGTATCTACAAGTGGCTGAAATGATTAAGACTCCTTTATACTGAAATGTACAGTCAGGCTTCACTGAATTACCTAGCTGTCTGGTACATTTGAGATGTTCTGTCCTTCAGGTATCATTCTAGGAGGTCATGTCTTTCTTACATGTCCTATGTCACAATAACAAGTCCATTGTGGCTATCTCAAACTCTTTAAGGTGTCTAAAATGTCATGAAAGACTTATAATTGTGCAACTGAACTGTGACTTTAATCATTTTAATTAATGTCAAATGAAGACATTTAGCTCATTCTAAAGCAGACATATCTGCCCTAAAATTTTGCAAGAAGCTTTTGACTGTGTTATTAGATATCCATGGACTGTAAGGAAAGCTTAGATTTCTATGTAGTTCATATGTAGAAAACTAAGTTAGAGATAACAAAATTCAAACGTCTGAGTCTACAGCTGGATTTCACCCACAGTCTGCTTGGACACTTAGAAGACAAAAGAATCATAACCTATCTAGAAGTGTGTGGAGAGAAGACTTCTCAGTGTAAAATATACAAGTAATAGGAAGATGGATGGTATATGAAATTAATTTAGACAAAACAAACACATTTTAAGAGCAAAACCAATAAAGCAGTCAATAGTCCAGCTTTTGTGGTCCTGTTAGACACTAGAAAGAATCTGGATCAAGATTCACTTGAGATTTTTTTTCACAACTCAATAGTTTTGTAAAGGATATGTAACAGACTAATATGAAAAATAGAGAATAATGAATTAATTACTTGATACCTAAAGTCCAGCATTAGGAAAAATGACAGAATGATTTATCATAATTGAGTTTTGTCCATAAAGTCTCTTTCTACATTTACATTAGTTAATAAACAGGGGCAGTAGATTGAGCTCTTGACCATGACTGTCCATTTCTTTTGTTAACATGACTCTTGGTGTAACTTTACCTCAGACCAAACAACACTCTCCCAGGTAACATAGAGACACAACTGAGGAAGTACCATACGTGAAACCTCTGTTTCAAAGGCATCTTTTCATTTAGTAAACACAGGAACACTAAATTCCTTGTTTTCCCTGAATAACAATAGGACATCTACTTTGAAGTATTTAACTTCATGTAACTACCTTTCCATTTCCAACATAACTGTTAGACTTCTTTCCAAAATGCAAACAAATATTCCAACTGCATCTGGAGATGTAGCAGAATTAATGGCATGCAACTGCTAGTAACTGAGGATCAAACACAGTATTGCAGCCATAACAGCTAGAAGCAAGGGAAGTGATTAAAATGTCTAATTTCGAATATTAACATTTTTATATGAAAATATAAAAGTGGTATATTTATATTATTTTTTTAATATAATATGGTTTAAAACTAATAGCATATTTTATCTGAGACTTGTCCACTTGGTGGATCTGTTATAAAGATACGTATTTTAGTGTGCATTTTAAAATATATGTGTTATGATTTCTCTGTAAAATATGTTTCATGCTTTAACAAACGATCTTCATTACATAGTGTACATAAATTCTTTATGTGTGTATCTGCTTCATAATGTGATTTATGATCTTAATGGCATCTATTTTCATACTCTTCCTTTCATAACAATTAAGTCAAGTACTATCTGTTTATCCGTATCTGTTTTTTCTCTTAAGCAATACTAATTGGAAGATGTTGTGTAGCTCTGGTAACGCTCAGCCTCTGCTGCTATCACACACTGCTGTATTTGAATCCCCACATTTTATATCTCTATATTTCTTTACTTCCAGAGTTTTGAATGAACAGGTACATTGCTCCTTCCTGTCACTTTTCTGCCTGTTAGTCATACTCAGAAATGAGACCCTACCTCTCTCTGCACCTGCCTGCAAGACTGCAAGTCATGGGTGATCTGTGTTGCGACAGGAAAAACTCTGTTGGATTGTGGCCATAGATGACCCATCCCAGAGCAGGGATACACCTGAGGGTACTGCAGCCCATAGGGGAACTCATCCCAGTACAGATCATCAGTAGAAAGCAAGGAGCAACGTAGGTGTATTGAGTTTGCATGGCAAGGTTTCAGTAGCAGGGTGGGTTACAGGAGTGGCTTCTGTGAGAAGCTGCTAGAAGCCACTTCTGTGTCCAACAGATACAATGCCAGACAGCTCCAAAACAAATCCATGGCTGTCTGAGGCCAAGGTAAATACCTCCATGACTACAGATTTAGAAGGGGGAAGAAAAACTGGAGCAAACACCAGCAACAGAAAGAGGAGGGAGAACATGTGAGAGCAAAAGCTCTGCAGAAACCAAGATCAGTGAAGAAGGAGGGGAGGAGGTAGTGCAGGCAATGGAGCAGAGATTCTCCTGTAGCCTGTGGTGCACCTCATGGTGAGGCAGGTCCTGTCACTGCAGCCATGGAGGCCATGGTGGAGCAGAGATCTACCTGCAGCTGGAGGAGGACCCAATGTCAGAGTGGGTGGATGCTCAAAGGAGTCTGTGACCCCAAGGAAAACCTTTGTTAAAACAGACATCTGACAGGACCTGTGGACAGAGAAGCCCATACAGGAACAGGGTTTTGACGGGACTTGTTGCCCTGTGGGCAACCCACACTGGAGCGGTCTGGTCTGTTCCTTGAGGACTGCACCACATGAAAAGAACCCATACTGGAGTGGTTTGTGAAGAACTGTAGCTCATTAGAAGGACTCACATTATAGAAGGTTGCATAGGACTGTCATGGTAGGGACCCAACCCTGTAGCCTAGAAAGAGTATAAGTCCTTCCTCTGAGGAGGAAGAAGTAGCAGGTATAAGTGCAATGTAACTCCACATTCCCCATCGTTTGAGCCACTGCAGGGTAGGAGGTAGAGAAAATTGTGAGTGAAGTAGAGCCAAGGAAGAGTAGAGAGGTGGGAGAAAAGATGTTTTAAGAGGTTTATTTCTTCATTATCCTACTCATATTTTGGCAATAAATTAAATTAATTTTCCCTCAAGTTGAGCCTGGTTTTCCTGTGAGAGTAATTGTTGATGTCCTTGTCCTTATCTTGACTCAAGAGTCTTTCCTTATATTTTATCTTCCTTGTTGAGCTGAGGAGAGGAGTGACAGAGCAGCTTTGGTATGCACCTGGTATCCACCAAGGGTCAACCCATCACAGTATGAAAATAATACATGAATAGTAGAAGGGTGACACTAGGAACACACTCCAACCTCTTGTGCTGCCTATCACATTATCAAATGGATTGTGAGGGATTGAGTATAACACACTCTGTCAAGAGATTTTTCATCATCTTGGGAGAGGTGTTTAAAAAAAACCAAAACATAGTAAGCAAGTATGTTAGGTAGACAGAGGAAAGTCTCACTTTTTGAAAGGCACTCAGACGTGAGAGAGTTTTGAGTGGAGGAAAAGCATTTTGTTTGGTTTTTTTTTTTCTACAAAAGGAATTCACTTAAAAGAAACAACATTTAAGACTCAGAAACTTTGCCTACATTAATTTCTGCATTACAGAGTGCTGGAATTCTAGTTTAAAATGCAATTGGAAAGGAAAGAACTAGAAATAGAGTTTGTGGTTAGATTCTGAGAAAATTAGTGAGTCCTCAGTATTACACATTATTCATAATCTGTATGTACACAGGTTGCCAGCAAGAACTTTAATAACTTTAAAATAGAACAATTTAATGTAATAACACTCTATATCTTTTTCTTGAAAATATACAATCAGAAAGTAAATATTTCCCTTCATTTTTAGAAACCCGTTGTAAAAAATACCTGCAGCATTTCTTCAATTTATTATCTATTTTTTAATTACTGCTCTGTATTTGTCCCCACATATTCCATCATTGTGAATATAGTAATAATTTTCCAGAGTTTTTGAGAGCAAGTAGTTATGTTTCATTTAGAAGAGGAAAATATAAAAGGTCACCTTCTGACTTTTCCAAGCAACAATCAAGAGTCTTTTCTTTACAGCATAGTATTATATCAAATGTGAATTAAAAGTTCTTGTGACCAACTGCAAGGATTTAATGTAAAGACTGTTTCAACTGGGAAGTTACGAATAGTCTTAGAGATCTTTTACATCTAGTACTGTTAGTTATAATAGTTTGAGAACTATTGTGAAATTTTATTGTAAGATGTTACATCAAAATACTTGATTTCTATAAAATGCACTGTTTGTCAAAGAACAATTCTGTAAAATTGATTCTAACACTATGAAAGAAAAGATGCAGGAAAACAATAACATCAAATTGCAACAAAGACTTTTGAATTCTCTCTTTATCTTCTGCCTCAGCAAACCAAGAAGGAAAAGAGCCTCAGGTTATAAAGCTATACATAATGTTTAAAACTCAGACTCCTAATATCTGAAGTGTTAGAGCTATTCTTTTCTTTTCAGACCAGTTCCACTATTTTATCCTTGATACAAAATAATGAGTGAGTTACAATTTCTTTATTTAGAAAAAGTGAGAGAATAATATCAATAGATTAGATACCTTGAAACGGCTAAGATAGAGGCAAGAATAATTTAAAAATAAAGTCTATATGGCAGAGTCTTCTTTTCCTTTTTGACTTACATGTTTATAACTGCATGGGTTGTAAAATAGAGGAAGAAGTTACTTTTTAGGTTTTTTTAAAGACCATTAAAGGATTTATATGAAACAAAATTATAAGAATTAATGTTTGAGATTATTACAGTCTGTCAAAACCTATGTTTATTTTAAAAGTAACAGAAGGGTTAGAACATGTTGTGACATTTACAGGCCTAGTGAAATTCTTGAATAAATAATATTCCATGATATCTTAACACACAATTAGTTTTGAATACTTAAGCATATAAATTTCTGCAAAATAACTTACATTAATATATTTGTTTTCTGAATATATAAACCATTACACTAGAAACATTGGAGCACATTTTTTTGTCTGGACCAAGGTACTTGTGAGTTCTCTTACAGGTTGTGGAAAGGCTCTCATTGCACATTAATGTATTTTCCATATATTGCTTTACCAGCTCTTCTTTCCAGTATATAATGTGGTTCTTCCTTAATAGGATTTTAGAATTGTATCTTATGTAGGGAGATCTTATTTACAGAGTTATAATTTCAGCTCAGAATAATGCAGGAACTGTGATTATATTAGAAATACAACCCTGAATGGGCTTGCTTCCTGGTCTCCCATATGATTTTACATCTTGTGCTGACAGTGATTCTTTGAGTCATGACCTGTATTTCAATATTATATATGCCATATATCAAGAAAAAAAAACCCTTACAGCTTTTAGAGGATCACAAGGCTTTCTGAAGGTTTGACATTTCTTCTTTTTTGTGTAATATAGATCATTGGCAGCTACACAGAACAGTAAGTGCTGTGCTACCCTCAAACTAGAGTGAAAGTAGATTCAAACACAAAGACCTTTCAAAGATTCTCATCACCTACTTTATATAAGACATCAAACCATGCTTCAGCCATTTGAAGACATTAAATTGGTGAGATTTTCCATACCAGTAGGAGTATTAACCTCAGTGTCCTGGAAAAATTCCAACACAAGTAATTACAGTATGCCAGTAAATCCACTTGCATTTTATTTGGACATTGCATTTCTTTTTCTTCTAGTAAAACATTATGTGAGTTTGCTGTGCATTGTTAAACAGGTATTGAGTTTTACCCAGAGTTTGTGCATTTCAAAGATGTATGAAGTGAACTCTATAAGATACGTCTGTCAATTTGGAATGCATGCTAGTACTCTGTGGATAATAAGTGTTATATGATGTAGCTTTTTATAATTTAATTATTATATTCATTCAGAGGAGTACTGAAGAAAAAAAAAAGAATTATAAGCAATTGTAAGTAGAATGCACTAAACTGTTCTTTCACTAAATCTGAGTAGTATTGTGCTAATCATTTTCTTTCTCTGTGTAACTTCTCAGGATCTCAACGATATCTGAGCTTCATAGTATAATAAAAGTACTACTTTCATAATTTTACTTATATAAAATAAGAATGCTTACATCATAGAGCAGATAATAGCTTATGGAGAAACTCACTCCTGTCTCATCCCAGAGACTGGCATTCAGCTTCCTGTTGAAAAGGGTTAAACTCATATCTTACTGTATCTCTTTAAGACAAGCTACTCAGTTGAATTATGGATACTGATTTCTTAATTCTGAATCAAAATTTTCCCACCCCCTAAAAACACTTGAGGGGAAAAATAAACCAAGGGCTACATATTTTGGGGTAGTTAATTTATTCTTTTTTTCCCTATAGCTAGCTTGATTCTGATACTGGAATCATTTACCTCTACTAAACACTCTGAGGTGCTGTGTAACTGTTCTGTAGTGATAACAAAACAGCATTGAACTCGTTCCAAACTTGTATACATGCAAAAAATGAATTACTCAAAATTTATGATTAATTCATTACTGTTTTCACAGTGCTTTAAATATATAGGAAACTTTACAAATGCTAGGCAGTGTTACACAGGACACAGTTCACTGAAGAGATAAATGCTTTACTATGTGACCTGTGGTCTGATCTTCTGTAGCAGCTTTCCGTTTTTGTATAAAAACATGAAAGTTTTTATAATTTACCAAGTTGCTTTCTGAATGTATTTCACCATATCAAAAACTTTCAAATCATAGAACTGGGGCTGTTTAGTCTAGAGAAGAGAAGACTGAGGAGGGACCTTATTAGCATTTACACATACGTAAAGGGTTGGTGTCAAGACGTTGGGGTATCCCTTTTTCCTCTTGTAGTTAGCAACAGGAAAAGGGGTAATGGGATGAAGCTGGAATACAAAAAGTTCCACTTAAATATAAGAAACAACTCTTCCACTGTTCAGGCGACAGAGCAGTGGAACAGGCTGCCCAGGGAGGGTGTGGAGTCTCTTTCCATTTTCACAGAAATATGTTGAAGTTTAAAATAGTTGTACACTGGTGCACAGTTTCTCTTTTGCCCTTTTTGTACTCTGAAGCCTATGTAAGGATGCTGCTTCCATTTAAAACTTGATACTAGCAGTTGTTCTCAATGACAGTTAACTAATACTCTTGGAGGCATTCTGTCTGCATCAACATCCTGCAGGCAGTGTGCCTGCAGCAAATATCACATGGTTGATATCTTGTTTAATTGCTTCAGGTACCCTACTCCTTTCACCATATGCTCAAGAAATGTGATGCTAGAAAATGGATTCTCTATGTGTTTGACTCCTGAGGTATATTTCTACAAGACCAGTTGAATTCTGAGAGCCTTGTGCTATTAAGCATCTTACTGTAACTAATAATAATTCTGTTTTAACTGTTATTATTACAGCTGCTAGTATAACAGAACAGATTTAGTAAAACACAAGGCATGATTAGATAATGTAGTGTAACAGCATAGTGTACTCTTGTAAAAGAAAAATAATTCCAGGTATTTTTAATTTCTTATTTATTTTCATTCTGCAGTCTCTTACTTTGCCTACAATGTTCACAAAGACCAAATAAGACAATTAGATAGTGTGTTTACACGCGCGAAAAATTGAACTTCAAAACATAATCATACAGAATTTCTTGTGATCTGCTGCAGAGGTTATGTAAAATTGATATTTGTAAAATTAAAATAATTTTATTATATGGATATGAGTTTTGAATCTGTAGAGTAGACAGTAAACTACAATATAAAAAACAAAAATAATGATGAACTGTGAAAAAGAAATCACAAAGAGGAAATACTTTGAGGAATTATTAATTCAAGGAAAAATATGCCAAGTGTAAACAAGAGTGCAAATTTCTTCTGTACAACATGAATTGTTTCCCATAATTAAACATTGTTGGATGTAATCTGTTTTAAAAGGTTATTTAAATGTCAAGGTGGAGTTAAAGACTTACTAAAAAGTGAAATGCAATGGAAGTGTCCATTCAGCTTCTAACTGATGTTGTCAAAGTCAAAGAAAAATATTTCCTACCATGTTGTAACCTAGACCAAAGAAACTAAAATGAGACAGGAGCATTTTCAATGTGGATCTGGATCCAAAAGAGAGTTTATAGGATAGAGAAGTATAGGTCATGAATTTTAATAAGATTATGCCAAGTTATATTACTTGCAATTCTGAAAACCGTTGGATTTTCTTAGTAAGGTTTAAAAGTCTACAAGTACACAAAAATAACAATAGAATAGAGTTATTTAAACATAAGAATATAAATAACTAGCACTTCTTTGAATGAACAGATATAAATATAACCAAAGTACTTTTGTACATTTTATATTTTAATTACTACTGAAGTGCTTAAAGTGATTCTATGTTTTGAGTAACTTATACTTTGATTCTAATGTCTAATTTTACCACATATTCAAAGTATATAATTTTCTTAAGTGACTTTTATTCATTTTCTTCCCTCCTTTCATATTTGTGCTGTACATACCTGATAAAATGTAAGCTTGAAAATATGGTTAGGTTAATTTCTCTTGATGAGAAATAAAGTTTGTCACAATTTAAAACTCTCTTTAAAAATAATTACAGTATGTTTCTTCTGCCAGTGGTAAATATTGATAATTAACAGTATTTTCTTTTCATCTGTACTTCAGACAAATGATCCAGAATTAATTTCCATTTAGCTCAAACATTTAGGAAAATAACTTGTCTTACCTTTTGAATAAGGTCAATAATTTAATATTTTTCAAGTTATCTGTCTAATTCATTTAAATTTTATCTTCTGTTAATCCCACTATGGATGAAAATATCAGAAGAGATGTATTCTAGGATAACTTGAGTGGTATATATAAATAGCTTATCTTTAGAGGAATTATGAACATTATATTAATTCATGCTGTTGAACTATGCAAATATATTTCCAAGCCAAACTCTCTGGAAACTCTTAGACATGGTGAGTATGCTACCAATTACAAAACTAATAGTTAAACTGTCTTTTCATATTGTTGAGCTCTGATCATTCTCTTTACTAAAAAAAGAAAATTCTAGACTGAGAGAAGGTCAGGAAATTCCTCCATGAGATTGCATCACTCCAGTAAGGAATCATTCTGACTGCACTGTAAAACAATAACAGGCTCAAACTTTGGGTGATTCCTATCTCAGAGGAAGGTATAACACAATCAAAGGGAGAATTGTCTGTTAATATCTCATGAATTGTTGCCAAGAAGACTATGTGTTTGTATGCTTGAATAACTTTTCAGTACTACAGTCCAGGTCAGTTAAGGTGTGACCAAATCAATGCGAGTGGTACACAAGGAATAGTATGTAGACTTAGATGTAGAATTAGATATATATAAAACAAACCAAACCAGTCCTTTATACAGATTTTTATTTTTATTTTTAAAATATGCAGCACTTCTAAATGTAGAGTATCTTTGAGGAAAGAGAAGATTCTTCTAAACTGCTAGTTTTTTTACAAAGATGCTGTAACATCTTAATCACAGTATTTTCTGAAGGGAAGTTATCCCATGTGGCATGAAATATGAAAAATATAAGAAAATTATAGAGATAGAAAAATATTTTTCTGACAAGTAGTAAATTCCCAAAATGTTATAGACAACATTATCAAAAGCATACAATGATTTCTGTTGGAAATCTCCAATTTTCCCTTGGATTTCTTACTAAAAGAACTCAAAGTATAGGCAGACTGGAAAAATATTCCGTTTGAAGTGATAGTCCCTTACAAACTCAAATTTCATAAATAAAACAATGTGGAAGCTCACTTGTCACTCTGAAGTTAAATGTTATTCCATTGAAAGTCAGAGATAAGAAATAGATATTTTTAATACCTAAATATTTATGTTCAGTTAAACAATATACAACATTTAACAGCATTCTTGGGTTATTTGGTATCGATTTGGATGACTATAACCAAAATTTGTTATTATTAATCTTTTTATTTATAATCATCTATGGAAAATTATTTCTACAATAATATTAGCAATACTAACAGGTGTTTTGTTTTGTTGTGGGTTTTTTTTGTTTGTTTGTTTTGTGTAGGCTACTATAAACTCAATAAAATCCTATGATGGTCTTATTTTGTGATACAGACTAGCTGCATGTGGCACCCTTGCTTCTGAAATCTGTTTTTCTGTGAATTTTGCAGTATTTTGAAACCCCATTTCCTGCCTTGAATCGGTATCCACTGATGAAGTCTGACACGTGGTTGATGTGTTTTAACTCCAGTCAGCAACTAAGTACCACACAGATGCTCACTCCACTGTGGTGAGTTTGGTAGAGAATCCGAAGAGTAGAAGTGAGAAAACTCATATGTTGAAATAAAGATATCTTAATATTTAAAGCCAAGGTGTGTTAACAAGCAAAGAAAAAGAAGGAATTCATTCCCCACACCCAATGAGCAATCAGGAGATCAGCCATTTCCAGGAAAGCCGGGATCCATCACGTATAATGTTTCTTGGGAAGACAAATGTCATCATCAAACCCTTCCCCTTTCCCTCTTCTTCCCTCAACCCTATATACTAAGCATGATGTCATATGGTCTGAGATAGCCCTTTGGTTGGATAGGGTCAGCTGTCCCAGCTGTGACCCCTCCCATCTTCTTGTGCATCCCCAGCCTGCTTGCTGGCAGGATATTTGAAAGCAGAAAAAGTCCTTGACTCTGTGTCAACACTGCTCAGCAATAACTAAAACATCCACACGTTGTCAACACCATTTCCAGCACATATACAAAACTTAGCCTCAGAGTAGCTGCAGGGAAGAAAATTAACTCTATCCCAGTCAAAACCAACACTGAGATGGAATATAAAGTTTTATGGTAGTTAACTTGCTAAAGAGAGATGTAATTGTTGTCAAAGTAACTTCAATTCCAACTTAAGTAATGATGAACTCTCGAACTGTCTAGAATACATAGCACCTAGAATGCAATGTTAGGAGCATTGTCTGATTGAAAAGTGTATCTACTTGGTTTAGAAAAAAAAGCACAATCCCAGAAACCCCAAAACAACTCAGACTTCTACTTCTCAAGGAAAATGAATATTGGCATGTTTGGTGCAGTTAACAAAAGACAGAAGAGAAGTCAGAACATTTTTTTTTTTTCTTCCTAAAACTCCCTCAAATTACAGCAAACAGCTAAAAGGCTTGTATTTGCTCTGATTGCTATTATAGATATCATCTCAGCCCCACACTCACTGCTCTGTCACACAGTAGGGTAGTAAGAGGCTATTGAAGATGCTAAGGGTCTTCAGAAATCCATACCAACATGTACTAAGCTGAAGGCTAGAGGCTGTTATTGAAACTGCTATATGTCCTACTGTACATTGATCCCTTCTAATTGCTTTCCAGTATTGTCTTAGAAAAGTGGGAATGATTACCTCAGCATTTGTAGTGTTATAAAACACAGAAAATGAACTTGAGGTATCATATAATCAAATTATCTGCCACAGGATAGAATCAGCTGTAGTTGAGGTGTTCCTAACACATTTATTTAACCTTTTTTTTTTTTAAAGTCAAATAATATGGATTCTAAAATGTCCCTGGACAACATTTTACAAAGCTTAATTACCCTTACCAGTAGTCAGATCTTTACTTTTTTCTTTCTTTCTTTTTTTTTTTTTTTAATGTAACTTAAATATCTCTCCTTACAAATTAAACTCATTACATTTGGGCCATTGGAATGAAAAAAAAAAACGGTTAATTATCTTCCTCTTTCCAATTGCTATTTATTTATGAGAAGGCTGTTACCTTGTCTCATGGTGTTTAAATTTTCCTGAACACAAAATTAATATAAAAAGACAGACTTATTCAAGAGCATATTTTTGAGCAAGTGGTGCAGATATTTTGGAGTGAGAAGTGAATTTCCTATGTGTTTGCTATGCTTCACTGAAAAGTTTCTTTGTACAGTAGGAGATCAAAAATCATATATGCACATATATATGTTGAGGCAGATTGACTTATACTTCACTAAAATACTGAGCATATTATAGGGAGTCTATCCTCCCTGTAGAAATTTTCTATCAGGTTAAGCTAATTTGAGATGATGAAAGGGCACTATGAATTATTTTATTATAGTTACATTATCAATAGTATTTAATATAAGGTTTATTAATATAATAATTATTGTTATATTTATTATATAATATAATGATTGTGATTATTATTATTAATTATATAAAGTTTATTAATGTTGCTGTAGTCTGACAAGTAGAAAGAAAGTATTTTGTTCTGTTTCTGAGAATGAGTCTTAATACACATATAGAAATATGCTTGGGTTTTCTAGGCTAATAAAATATTCTAGAATAATTAACCGAACAAAAGTAGTGAAAAGGAACAGGATTACACTTAGTTTGTCTGAAGATAGCAGTAGGCAAGATTTGATATGCTAAAATGTTACCATCTCTAAAAACAATATACTTAACTAAAAAAAAAAAAACCCTCAGTTTCTAAGGAACAGCTTTAAATGTTTAGATTATTTAGATTTTTTTTTTTAAAGGGAAAACTTGGATTTTTTTATTGTTTCCAAATGTTGTGTATATGCAATATATTATTTGGTTTCTTTTCTATATACCCCTGAACTGCCACAGGAAAAAAAAATCCATGAAAAAGCTTTGAAATATTCCTTAAATTTTATCAGAAAGATCTGACACATAAACCCAAATCCAACCAATAAATGGAAATGTAACATTTTAAGTAAATGATTAAAAATAATCAATAAACCCACAAACTAAGGTACAAGAGTCATAATAAAACCCCTTCCCACCCCCACTTCTAATGAAAAATGCAGAATAGAAAGGAGTTAGAATTAGCATTGATAACACAAAGTCATGGTTTAACGACTTGATCGTTCATGATTTAATTTGATTGTCTTTTCTATTCCTAAAATTACAAAAAGTAAGGGTTGAGACACTCATTAGGTCCTTATACAAATAAGAAAACTATATTTTTTTCCTGAAATCATACTTTTACTTCAGAAATGTAAAGCTGCTACAATAGCCACTGTATTTTAATGATCTTTTTTCCCATCTGTATTTTTAAAAAACAATCATAATGGCTAAAAAAATATTTCTTCGTGTTTAATTTTAATAAGGAGTTGATCATCAAGTCTCTACTCAAGAAAAAAAATCATTACCTATGTCATCTAGACATAGGTCCTGCTCTGGCAGGGGGTTGGACTAGATCTTTCAAGGTCCCTTCCAACCCTTAAGATTCTGTGATTCAAATTAAAACAAGGACCCATTCTTTTAATAATTGTTTACCTTTGTATGGCTAAGTTTTGTAGGTGTTACTACTGAAAAAAAATCCTGACACACAAAATCTTTTCAATATATGGAATAGAATAAAATTTAGCTCGAAGTCAATTGAAGAACGGTATGGTGTGAATAACCTTAGGCTTGTTGTTGTGTGTAGTAGGAAGCATGGCTGAACTTCATTACAGATGATGATATTTAAATTGTAATTTTCCAGTTTCTTCAGCATTTATTTATTTGTTTGTTTATTGTCTATTTAGCAGAACTTCAGTGTTTCCTGACACATAGCTTCAGTGACTAGTTATGAATATAGAAATGATGAATGCTTCTGAATTAAAAATAATGGACCTTCTAGGAAGATGAACTTCTGCTAAGGACACACAAGTTTCTCTTCTGTTTTCTTAAATCACACCTGATTTTGACCCCAAGACTTTTCATCCATAAAAAAACTGCTACTGCTGCTGTGCTTTCATTTGATCCACAGGTTGTTACAACTCCCCATACTAACAACGAAGAGCTATATGTGAGGTAAGTGTTAAGATATGAAACTGCATTTCAAAGGAATTCAGAGAATGAATCCCATGGCACTATGGCAGCACTTAAAAAGCCTCTCATAGAGAATGGGAAATGGTAGAATAAAAGACATAGGATAGTGAAATATTTTTGTATGTCTCTTTAAACCAACAACTAAACAAAACATATTTGTCTCTCCCAAGAGGCTTAATTCTCCTATAATCTGGGGAACTGATGATTGTAAAAGTCATCGAGGACAAGGAGTACCACAACACACTCATCAAGGAAATATATATAATCGCATTTTTATTCCTAGTGCCAATATCCAGTAGGAAGTGAAAAAATAACACATTCCAAGCATTTATTTATGGTACTGTTTTCAAAGTTAATGTATAAATCAGTGAGCACAACGCATCAATAAGAGACAGGAATCATTAAGCTGCGGTATTAATCAGAAAGGGCACTGTGAAAACGCTATGTGATACTTCACACTGACTATCCTTCAACTGCATCGAGACCAAATTTTCTTCTCTTTGAAGACTCTGGTACTGAGCCTCCAATCTTAACTTGGAATTTTACCTTTGTTAGTTTTATTTCATTCAAAAACTGTAAAAAGTTGGCAGCTGAAGATGTTCTAAAAAAGTACCCATTTCCTCCTCCACATTTGTCTTGATCTGAAGTGTTGTCAAAAGGGAAAAACGTGTTTTGTTAGCTAAACTGTGATGCAACTATACTAACTTTGAATGGATTTTTCTTTTATGTCATACAGAAAATATTTAATTTATTGTAGTCTTCAAGGACAATATAAACACCAAATAAGAACCAGTGGAAGCCAAACAAACACAGGGATGGGGAATATAGTCAATGTTTACATTTGCAAACCTATCAGAAAGCATTAAGTAAAAGCATGTAGCCATTATCTGCTCTTAGCTAATATAGCAAGTAAAGGTACTCCAGGTTCTTTGGGTGGATTATGAATAAAGCTAGTTCATCTCAAAATTTGTCTTGTGCCTAGATATTCCATACTATAGGATATGTTCAACAATAAAAGCTAAGCATAGGGGTGGGGAGGAGAGGCATAGGCATTTTCATTAACATGTTTTTCTTCTGAAGAAGCTGTTGCATGTATTGAGGCCTTACCAGGAGATGGCTGGACATCTAATGATGGCAAGTAGAGAATAAATCATTTTCCCTTTGCTTCTCTTTTCAGTTTTTGTTTTCTGACAATTAAATTGTCTTGGTCTTCACCCACAGGTTTTTTACCTTACTTTTTCCCTCTCTCCTGCTGAGGAGAGAGAGTGAGAGTGTCAAGGTGGGCATCTGCCAGCCAGCCAAGGTTAATTTAACAGATTAGTAAAAACACAAAACAAAATGAACCCAAAACCCCAAATGAATATCCACCTTTACTTCCTAAATGAAACACAAAAATGGAGGATTATTTGTAATATCAAAAAATGGAGCTCTTGAAGGACATTATAGGACTGGGAGGTACAGAACAGCCACTTACATTGTTTCGTTCACTGAAACATACAGCCCTTAAAAGATCAGATGCAGCCATTTATGGAGGGGGAAAATTAAACATGAGACTTTAAAATCCCTGCCCTTTTCATTTTCTTGTCATACCACAGCTGCGATCTCTTCAGGGAGACCAAATATGTTTGTCAGTTTGTTTCTCACTTCCATCCTTTATCTGTAAACTCTTTCTGACAGCCAAATGAAACTGACTGTGAAATCTCTTCCCATCTGAATCAAATGAACTAACTAGACTTTTCAATTATTTCATAATTCCCAGCCCAGCAAAACCTCATTTTGAATGAACATCAAGTCTCAGAAAACGTAGTTTAAATATTTTTTTTTTCTTTACAAAAGTAAACAGTACACACTTTACTCCAGTACAAAGTTCCACAGAAAATGCATAGAAATTCTGCTGAGGAATACAATATTTTAAATTCTCATGTCATATAAAACCTCTGTATTGTTTGATTTGAGGACAAAGGCACTTACAATTTAATCCTTAGATACCAGGGACAGAACACTCAGTAAAATAAACATATCTTGAGATTTTCTGTTATGCACAGTTATCCCTCAATTATTCCTCCTATTGAATATTCTTTTTCTTATTCAAGTTTTTTAATCTTTCATTTTTTAATGAAAAAATATGCTATGACACAATGTAAAACTACAAATTTTGCCCAGTCTTCCTTTTATTTATAAGAATAATACTGTCTGAATTGGGCCTCCCACAAATCTCTTTGCTATGGGTTACAAATCATACCTGCAACCAAAATCACTCTTCTATTAATCTATGCTAGTGTTATAATATGTGTAGACATCATAGGCAAAGGGCAACAACACTTTGGCAGAATTTCCCTTCTGTAGTTCTGTAAAAAATAAAACCAACCAACCAACAACAAAAAAAAACCCACAACCCCTCCCTCAAACATTGGAGTAAAAAAGATTCTCTAAACAAGTTATGAAGAAATTAATACAACAGTAACTAAAGACTTTTTTTTCAAATCAATTACCTGCCCTCTTCAATGCACTTCATTTTGAAATCAGTTTTTTTATCATACCTTTACTTTTTCTCATGTTTATTTTTTCTTTAACCAGATTTTATCCTAAAATCTGCCTGCTTTCTTAATTAAGAATTTTGCACAGCATTGTCATAAGTCTTTAACTGTATATCAGCTAAGCCTTGGGCTCTTCTCTAGATTCTCACATCTAATATATTAAAAATTAAAAAGTAGCCAAAGTCTTCTGCATAACTGCTCAAATATATATTTTGTATGGGTCCATATCCATAATAACCTTGTGCATCATCTCTCATCTTGATTATCTAAACTGTTCTTTCCACTTACCTGCATGAAATGCAATCATGCATTTTTGATAGCCAGCCAAAAAGCTAATGCAAAAGATTTTTCCTAGTCTGTCACTGCAACCCTTCTTCTGCCTTGTTCTATTGAATGCTTTTTGACTGCAGAATGGAAATAGACTTATCTTCAGTCAAGGATCTTCCAGATTTTCTCTATCAACTCTTAATTATTATTCAATATTAAGAGAATGATTTTTCTTTATGATCAACAGTTGAGTCTAGCTTCATGAGCTTTAATTTTTTTGTATTGTTATAAACAGCAATATTTATTATGAGACACAGACTACTGAGGTTACAAAAGGAGATAGAAAATTACTCTAACCTACTTTGTTTTAACAGATGATTCCCAGAAGCACTTGCCAACACATCACATAGGGTAGCACAGTCATGGGTTTGACTCTCCTTCTGACTAATTCAGTATTCATTAAATGGGAATTAAGTAATAAGAAATATGCAAGCTCTTTGATAAGTAAAAATAGTTTAATCTTCACCTACATTTAAATCAATGGTGGCAGTACATGACCTATAAGATAATGTTTGTTGAAAAATGCTCCAATTTTCTAGATACATGCTGTGAAATCGAAACTCTTTCTTCCTACTGCCATGTTAGAGAAATCATTCCTTGAGGGATTACTCTAATTCTTTTTATCCATCAATTAGATATGTTATATTAATATATTATACATTTAATCACTTATTTAAAGAAGTAATTCCATGGGCTTTTTTTCCTTTTACACTTCACAGAATCACACAGAATGATAGGGGTTGGAGGGGACCTCTACAGATCATCTAGTCCAACCCTTGCTCAAGCTGATCCACCCAGATCATGTCAAACAGGAATCTGTCCAGGAGAGTCCTCAACCTCCCTGAGCAGCCTGCAACAGTGCTCTATCACCCTTAAAGAAATTTTTCCTTAAATGCAACTTTTTGTGTTCCAGATTTTGTCCATTACCCCCACTCCTATCCCTGGACACTACAGAAAAATGTTGCCCCATCCTCTTGACCTACTTTAAATACTTAGAAGTATTAATGAAGTCCCCTTTCAGTCTACTCTTCTTCAGGCTGTACAGTCCCACATCCCACATCGTTTTCTTGTAGGAAAAATGCTCCAACCCCCTGATCAACTCGCTGATTCTGTACTGGACTCTCCAGAAGTTCTCTGTCCTACAGTTAATAACCTAGCATGAAAAGCTAATCCCCTTTATCCACATGGGCAAAGTTCTAGTAATTCACCATGATCATGGTCTAGAAAATACTCAATTGCCAAAAGTATTTTCCCATGGAGATTTAAACTATCAACAAATTATATCATCTGTGTATCAAAAAGAAAAGCGAACCAACAAAAACCTACCCAAACTCAAGCTCTCTAAACTAACCTGAAAATCTATAAAATCTTTTGCATTAGATTTACCAGAAACAAAGAATACAGACTTTTAGATATTTTTCCATCATGGTGACTGTAAAAATAAGGTAAGTTTAATAAAGGCAATTTAACAGAGATACTGTTAGACTAGGGGAAAAAGTAATATTTAAATATTAAGTAATTTAATATATTAAATAATGGAAGAAGAAATATTCTTATTGATTTCTTAAAATAGAAAGAAAAACCCCTCTGGATTTTTTTTTCATTATGGAAATCATAAAATCCTTGAATAATAGAATATCTCAAGCTGGAAGAGACCTGTAAAGATCATCAAATCCACCTCTCTACTTCTCACAGGACTACATAAAATTTAATCATATGACTAAGAGTATTTTCCAGACACGACTTGAACTCTGACACACTTGGTGCCATGAACAGGCTCCCTGGGGAGCCTGTTCCACTGACAGACCACTTTCTTAAAGAAGAACTTTTTCCAATGCTCAAATTCAGGTAGAGTAGCTGATACCCAGCTCACGTTAAACTCTATAAAATATTCTGAGTTATTCTTCCTTTCTTAACTATTACCTGATGAAGCTAAATTATATAGTTCACAAAGTACTTTCAAAATACTCGCTTTAATTTGTGAAGGTTATTGCCCTAGTAGCTGTTACAGATCTCATGTCTGACAAGTGGGAGAAAAATATCATTTTGGTAACTGCTAATTTTTTTTTTAAATTTGATGTTTTGGAAATTATACATTAATTGTTAAAATAATTATGGATTTTAATACTTTTCCATAATTAGATCATATATTTTAATACTTTTCCATAATTTGATCATGTCTTTTTTAAAATAAAATAAGCATTTGAAAGTATGGCATCAGTTGCGTGATATGTACAGGGGACTCTTCCTTTGGATCAACCTCAGATCTCCCTGGATGCTTTCTTCCAGAGGATCCCCAGCTATAGTGTAGACCACATTTTTTACATTTTGTCCCATCTGGACTGGCCTAAGGGTTAATGCTTGAACAACCTCCTGTTTAATTTGCTCAAAGACTTGTTGCTGTTCAAGGCCCTGTTCAAAATCATGTTATTTCTGTCACTTGATAGAGAAGGTTTACAATGGAAGGTGAAAGAGGAGGTAAAAGAACAGGAGAAAAAATCCTCCTCTGCAATCCTCATAGATTGGATGCAACTACTGATGTATTCTGAGAGGAAACAGGGTACAGGAATGACAACAATGCTGCATGCAAATGGCAGCTTAACTTCACAGATAGTGATATAATCATGTAAGTTGACATTAACTAGTATAACATATGATGGTGTTCAGTCCTCATCTAGGGGTGATAAACACTGCAGGGACTACATAGAGCATTTAAGAGTTTACATAACATCACTACATGAACAAATAAACAAACATTGTGACCAGCAACTATTTAACTAATGTAAGAAATGCATATAACAAATTTGTTTAAACATGCTTGGTTGGGCTTGTTGTTGTCTCAACTTTCTGTACTTGTTGGGCCCCACTTTGGGTACAAAAAAAGGACTGTTGTGACTTAAACCACACTTTAAGCCTAACTGGGAACAAAGAACCATGTGGCCACTTGCACACTTCTCCTTGTCCCTGACTGAATGGGGAGGAGAATCAGAAAAGAAGATAAAACCTTGTGGATTTAGATAAGTACAGTTTCACAGAATGAGGTGAGGGGAAAATCATAACAATTCTGCTAATAAAGAAATATACAAAGCAAGCGACACACAATGTTTACCACCCTAAACTTGATGCTCAGTCCCAACTCAAACCATGATTCCTGCAATTCTTCCTTCCCTGGCCAGCTGCCTCATCTCTGTATTGAGTATGACAACAGTCAGTATGGTATGGAATATCCCCTTGGCTAGCCTGGGTGAGCTGTCCTGGTGGTGACCCCTATCATTCTTGTGAAAACTAGCCCTATCCCAGCCAAATCCAGGGCAGAAAGGGGACCTAAAGGAGTTTATGACAGACTTGTCTCTATCTTAATCATTAATATTTAAAATCTTTGTAACAGTTCAACTCAGTATATAATTATTAGGTGAGGAGAAATAAAATGAAAATAGCATATGCAATTTTTGCCCTCAAGTTAATTCAGAAATTTTCATCAAGCTTAACTGTCAAGTAATGTGAGCATCAACTGTTAAAAGTACATAGTTTGTTACACTAATTAATTTTAATAATTAAATACCAGCTACAGTAACAGAAAGGTAACCAGAGGAGTTCTTATAAGAAAAAAGACAATGAGCATAATCCAGTATTGGAGAGTGATGTTGCATATTTACAATCACTCTCTAAAAGTAATTTTAAATCATTACATGATTTCTGTGTGTGTAACAGATGAAGTATAGAAAAATTTGCAAAATATTTGAGAGTACTCTTATTTTTCTTTAACTCTTCCATGCTACTTCAGTCGTTTGCATGCTCTTAGCTAGTAATATGGGGCAATATTTTTTTTCTATAATAAGTAGTCACTAACCCATATGAGTTTCTGCTTTGTATTGCATATTGTGTCTGTTGTAGCAATAAAACTAAACTGTATTTTTTAAGAGTACTGTAAACATTGGCATAAGTATTAGGTTCAGTGACAGCATGTAAGTAGCATACAATTATAAGGTCCAAACATCTAAATGGAATTCTAATATTTTGGGTTTCGTTTGCTAAGACATCAAAGTTGTTTTTAACCAAGAGTTCTTCTGAATCCTAGTGATTAACATTTTTCATTGGAGTGATGTATTCTCTGACATCAATAATGCAGAGATACACAATCCCATACTACAGCTTCATGAAATTTCAGATGACTCTTCAAAATAATAATTATTTCAAGATAGGGTGGGGGGAAGCAATCTTACAATATCTGCTTTCATTAAGTGATAATTTTCCAGATTCAAGCTTGATCTTCAGGTTTCTCTATAGCTATCATAGAATATGCTGATTTTTATGGGATCCACAAGGATCATAGAGTCCAATTCCAGACTGAACACACATCATTTATCTAAGGATACTGTACAAACACATCTTGAACACTCTCCACTTCCCCTCATCACCAAGCTGTAGACATGAATCTTCACTCAGTCTCCTTTTCTCTAAGCTAAACAGTGTCCTCACTCCATCCCAATATCATATCTTCTAGTCCTGGTATAAAAAAATATATTATTATATTAGATTTGTCAAATGTACTAAATGTACATTCAGTACATCAAAACTTGTATTGATGAGATAAACAGAAGGAGAGAAGAATGAGACTAGTAGTCAAGAGATCATACCATTCCCATAAGGCCAGAAGGCTATTTACATTAACATCTCCATGGCTGCCACAATAACTAGTATATGTAAGAATTATCAGATCATAATTATAGGATCCTGTACATTGTCCTCAGTGTAGTTCCTAGTTATTCTCAATGAACTCTTGAAAAAAAGGAGAAAAGAAATGGTGCTCAACAACCAGAATGACAAAAATTACAAGAAAAGCAAATTACAGCCACTCTTTCACATGCTCTTTGATCTTTCAGTCCTTCTCCAAGGTGAACCAAAATCTGAAAGACCAGAGTGAAATATAGGACTACCTAAAGTTAAAAAGGATTCAATACAGATTATCTTTATGACATATCATAATTGCCCACAATCTTATCCCTGCTAAATTATCAATGTTTAGCACTGCTGCTACATAGAGACATGCTTTATACTGCAAACCACGTTACTGTCTTCCTTGCTACATCATTTTTTACATTTCAGGTGTACCACCCCATTTGACCTTTGCTGTCTAATCAATTGACAGAAACAAAACTAATTATTTTCAACTACAGCTAGAAAGATTTACACATCTGAAAACATGAAAAATAGGTGGAATATAGGATTGGAATATGTAGTACATGAAAATGTAAAATGTCCTCTGAGATTTTCTTTACCTTATGTAATTTCTAAAGCACTGAAGGAAGGGGAAAGCTTAGTGGTTTTAAAAGCTTTAGGAAAAGAAGGAAAGCATTAAATATTTCTGGAAGGTGATCCATATATAATGGAAGAAATCACAAGGGATTTTTTTGATAGAAATATGGAGAAGGTGAAAAGAGGAACTAAAGACAGTGTAAACCAAAATGACAAAATGAGAAGTACAGAAGAAGCTTGTTCCAAACATGACTTGTCTTCTTAAATTAAAAAATCAATCAACTAGAAAGCTTTGAAAATGCTGTAAGAGGAAAAATGCTGTAAGAGGAAAAAATGGAGGAAAATTGCCATAACCACATCACATGACAAAAGAAATGTCTGGCAAAACTCTTTGAGTACTCTTCAGAAATGGAGTGTGCAAGATCATTATCAGAACCTGACAGAAAAACAACAGAATTGTATCAATATTGGGCATCATCAATAGCTGTAACCAAGGAATCATCTGATGCTGCAGAAAATTTAAAAAAATAAAATTCTATTTTAAAACAATAAAGTCCTGCTATATGAACCACAGCAAAATCTGTCCTCATTCATTTATTTATTTCTATTACATATTCTGTATTTTCTTCTACTGCCTCTTACTTCCTTGATATCAGTTCAATTATGCTGAGATTTACATTAGCCAAGGATCTAGACCCAAACGCTTTGCAGCTGACATATGACCAGCATAAGCGAGTACCATAAGATATATAAACTTGTACTGTTTTCACTAAATAGTAAAAGTGCCACTTATTTTAACAGAGCCAGGACTTTGGTCAGAATCCTTAAAGTTTACCTTTTCAGCATTATTTCTATGTATAAATCTCACTGACATAGCAATACTCGTCAATGACATCTTACAGTGATTAAAATATGGGTCTTTTTTTCTTTACTTTCCTCTAATGTGTAGTAAATAAAAAATCAATATCTTTGAATTACATAGACAGTTTTTTGGGAAAGTGTTCTCATTTTTTTAAAGTTCTTTTACCATCTATTCTGGAGGTTTCCCTTAGAAACCACAAAATATATGTCTGCTGCTCAATTAAACAAGCTTCACTTGTACTCTGAAGGCATCAGTTTTGTTTTACTCTTGAATTCCTAATGGACTTCAAAATTAAAATTAATGTTTTTGTTTACTTTGTATTATATTCAAAAGCCTAATCAATGATGTCAGCACATTTCAGTAATAGAGTTTCTTTATTAATGTCTGATAAAGGCAGTAGAGAAAGCATGGGGCTTTTTAGTAAGCCTTCCACTGGAGACTTTTTTTTACTGTTATCAGCTGTGAACCAACTGAACTGTAATAAATGGTACAATTAGTGGAAATAAAACAGCACACTGACAAGATTGAGATGATATTGAGCAGGACACTTTTTAAATGCATAATCTTTTAGCAACAATTATTAGAATCTGAATAGAAGAGGGAAACAGCAAGAGAATGAAGACATGCCTTGGTCTATCAATGACCTTTAAAATGGTCTCTCAATCCCACTTTAGCTTTGTGTGTTCTAAAGCTCTTTATCTCACTGACAGCACATTATTCTACCCTCCATGAGTGCCCGTATACATTCCTCAATGACCATTGTTGGTTCACTCCAGCATTCACAATTGTTGACCAATTATTACTTCAAGCTGTTCTTAAGATAATATTTCCTACATATTTCTCCCCCCAGATCTGTCATTTCATCATTTAATCTTGATAGTTTTATATATGGATCATTATGTATCTTCCATTAACATTGTTTATGCAGCAGCTGTTTTAGATGAATCTCTTTTGTTCTCCTTGTCTTTGCTGTTGAGAGCACATCTGCCTTGTACACTGTCTTTGTTGATTTCAGTTTAGTGAGCCTGTTTAAGTCAGTTAGGAATCTAGATCTAAACCTCTGTGATTAACATAAGACAAATATTTTCTAGGGAGCATAAGCCTTCTCTTTGAAATACATTTAAAAACATAATTTATTGAGGACTCACGTTTGGAAAACACAAAAAAAGACAAAAATATTCTACTCAGCAAACATAAAGCATGTGCACATAAGACGCTGTAAATTAAATTTTACTTCCTTGTTTTATAAGCTAAGCATTTAAAATCACACCATCTATAAAACACTAGATGTTGCATCTGCAACTGCCATTTGCAGATTCCTCTCTCAGTTTTAGTAAGCGTGCATTTTTTCCATCAATCTCAATTTTAGAGATCTTTTAAGTTAAACATGCAAGTTCCTTTGAAGTACTGCATGAATTCACAACATATATTGGTTTCAGTTTGTGGTATAATTTCCTGCACTTGATTCTTGTGCAATGCTTTCAGGACATTCATGGAATTTGCAGGACCAGAATACTATTGAACTATTATGATAATTAACAGTCACTGTTTACATACCTCTTAAGAGTAGCTAAGAGTCAAATACATAATTTAATTAATGCACTATGCTCCTGGTCAATACACCTACTGGCCATAAAGCCTTTAATACTGTCACTAGTACATTTATTTTTCAACTCTATCATAGTCTTATGAAACTGTCTTAAATTTAACTTTTGTGAATTACAAACCAAAATTAAAAACCAAAGTGAAATTTAGCAGATAACTCTTTGGCTTTTAATGCTGAAGGATATTGATATTCTGATTACATTTCATTAATAACTTCACTTAAAGCACAGAGAATCAGATTTACATGAAGAATTTCATTACTCTTATACAATAAGTGATGAATATTTTATATATTTATTTTATTTTATATATTTATAAGTAGATATGTAAAGTTTTAAAGGCATTCAACAAATATTAAATTAGTATTCCACTAATATATAAGATTAGATATTTATTCTAAAGAACATGCTGCAGTACAATAGAAAATAAATCACTAATACTTTTTAGCAAGATATTCAGTATAACTGGGTTCTTAGTGTAAGTCATACTTGTCAGCTTACAGTTCACAGTAGAAAATAATACAAAGCTGTCCAAACTCAATAAAAAAACACTAGGAAAATAAATTTTAACAGGAAAATAGACAGCATGAATGATCATTAGTAGAATTTTGTAACCTCTAAATTTACATATGCTCATTTTCCATTTTCAAAATGGAAACTCTCTTAACTTCAATCAGAACTGAAAGACATTAGTGGAGGTGGAAATGAATGTTGTCACTGTGTGAATTGCTCATTCAAGTCCAGATTTTTACTAATTTTCCTCATCAAGATCTCCTGGGAGATGTCAATGCTAAAATTTAGTTCCAAAAGTTGATAGTAATTATTAAATCTTGTCTTGTTTCACTTGATCATTGCACAGAATATGGTGTAAGTGCTTTCAGTAAACAGACCTATTCCATGGAGTAACTTACAGTGCCTGTGATTTGTGACATGTCTTTCATGGTGACCACATAAGCAGAATTAAAAAAAAAAAAGTTCTGATTCTTGCACACTGAATTGTTTTATCGTTCTGATTTATTTTTTCTGTTTTCTGTTAACTTTCATACCTGAATTAGGTCTATTTCATTTGATCACAAAGAAAGCAGAAAAAATGTTCTGATCAGAATATCATATCTTGTCAAATCACAGGTAACTGTGATTAGATGCACAATTATGATTTGGGTCCTCCAGATTAATATTAGAGTTACTTTTCAGACTGTATAACTACCATTACTTCACAAGGAAAGGAGTGTCAGTATATTCCTTCAGATATT
>WBNH01006073.1:261806-292176 GCA_013401255.1 Urocolius indicus
TAAAATATTAAATATTATTTGATTTTTTTTTAAATATGTTATTGAGGAAAGACTTCAAACCCACTTCCCTTTTATGCATGCTTTGAAAAGATTTGGGGCTGAGATGATGGACATCATTCTAACAGTAAAATGTCCTGTTGTCAATAAGAGTTTTCCCTTTTTTGTTTGGTGTTTTTTTGGTTTTTCTTTTCATTTTTTAATAACAAGGCAGTTATCTTGGTTGAATAGCTGAAAGATAAATTAGTCTCATCACTCAAAATACCCTAATTTTTCTATGTAAGTAGACATATTAGTCATGTGAATTGCAGACTGTTTAAAATGCTGATACAAATGTGNATAAGTAGATATGTAAAGTTTTAAAGGCATTCAACAAATATTAAATTAGTATTCCACTAATATATAAGATTAGATATTTATTCTAAAGAACATGCTGCAGTACAATAGAAAATAAATCACTAATACTTTTTAGCAAGATATTCAGTATAACTGGGTTCTTAGTGTAAGTCATACTTGTCAGCTTACAGTTCACAGTAGAAAATAATACAAAGCTGTCCAAACTCAATAAAAAAACACTAGGAAAATAAATTTTAACAGGAAAATAGACAGCATGAATGATCATTAGTAGAATTTTGTAACCTCTAAATTTACATATGCTCATTTTCCATTTTCAAAATGGAAACTCTCTTAACTTCAATCAGAACTGAAAGACATTAGTGGAGGTGGAAATGAATGTTGTCACTGTGTGAATTGCTCATTCAAGTCCAGATTTTTACTAATTTTCCTCATCAAGATCTCCTGGGAGATGTCAATGCTAAAATTTAGTTCCAAAAGTTGATAGTAATTATTAAATCTTGTCTTGTTTCACTTGATCATTGCACAGAATATGGTGTAAGTGCTTTCAGTAAACAGACCTATTCCATGGAGTAACTTACAGTGCCTGTGATTTGTGACATGTCTTTCATGGTGACCACATAAGCAGAATTAAAAAAAAAAAAGTTCTGATTCTTGCACACTGAATTGTTTTATCGTTCTGATTTATTTTTTCTGTTTTCTGTTAACTTTCATACCTGAATTAGGTCTATTTCATTTGATCACAAAGAAAGCAGAAAAAATGTTCTGATCAGAATATCATATCTTGTCAAATCACAGGTAACTGTGATTAGATGCACAATTATGATTTGGGTCCTCCAGATTAATATTAGAGTTACTTTTCAGACTGTATAACTACCATTACTTCACAAGGAAAGGAGTGTCAGTATATTCCTTCAGATATTTCATCTGAACTCTGTAACCTTGAGCTCTACTTATTCATTTGTGCAATAAAATGTGCAACTTTGCAACTCACATCAGAGACACCTGGGGCTCAACATCTTTTCTTACTTTCTGTAGATCAAAATGAGTCAATCTGTATTTTATGATCAAAGAGAAGAATGTTTCAGAAGGATGTTTACCTTATGAATGATTAAATTCTCAGGCAACTTCATGGATCATGACTGCCAAGGCTTAAGGTGGGAAATGTTGGAAGGTCAGATCCACCTGGACTTAGATGTTTCTTTTTCTCTCCCTTCCAAGTCTTGATGTTAAAGCAGTAACACTACGAAATAACCTTGAAAAAATCCCTCTGGTTTTGTACACAAAATGCTGTTAATTTACATTAGCAATAAATTTTACTCTTAAAAAACATTTTTACCATTTGTACTAAATTTTCAGGGGACATAATGAACACTTGCTTTTAAATACTAGTACATGATTAAAAAATATGAAATTAAAATATTNGTTTGGTGTTTTTTTGGTTTTTCTTTTCATTTTTTAATAACAAGGCAGTTATCTTGGTTGAATAGCTGAAAGATAAATTAGTCTCATCACTCAAAATACCCTAATTTTTCTATGTAAGTAGACATATTAGTCATGTGAATTGCAGACTGTTTAAAATGCTGATACAAATGTGTGATCAACTTAATTTTGTAATCCTAATTCTTTTCTTCATACATATATGTGCTTGAATATTTCAGAAAGATGATTTATACAAGTTTTACAAAAAGTATCACTACAAAACAAAACATTACACTACATTTTTTACGTATCACTTTTTACAAAACATCACTACTTTAAGCTATTTGAGTGTTTCTTTGAAGCTCATTCTTGCTGACATATACATTACTTTGATCAACTTTGTATTCCAATAATAGACTGTTTAGAGATGAAAAAGATACAGTAAAACTTCATAAGATTGAATTGCTTTCACAAATGCCTGACGATTTTTTTTCTTATTCTGATTTAATGCAATGATTTATGTCAGTACTTTTGTGAGACTACTATAAGATACGTGTGAAAAATATTAAAAAAACTTAGTTAAATGTTTAACTCTTGAAGTTAACTATTGGCTGTTAAAGAATCATTATTAAAGTCAAGTATCAGTAAAGTTCCTTAGAGATCTGTACTGAATCCAATTTTAGTATTTTCAGTAATCATACAGATGATGAAATGGAGGTCATTAAATTTGTGAACTATATGAACCTGAAGGAGGTGAACTGTCCTTGTAAGGAAGAATTAGAATTTTAAGTGACTTAAAGAAATTGGAGAAATCATCTGAAAAAATATGAGATATAATTCAACAGAGACAAAAAATACTCATTTTGCACTAAAAAATAGTCGTGCATAAATACAGGTTCAGGTTAAGACAAGTGGCAGTTTCTTAAAAATTAATATGGGGAAAAAAATCAAGTTCTACATAAATCAAACTGGTTTTCTACCACCAAAAAAGCTAGGCAATAAATTGAAAGATAACTTTTTAAAACTTTTCTACAAGATATGGAAAGAGAATCTTCTGCTCTGCCTTACATTGCTGAGGTCTGTTCTGTGGAACTGCATCCACAGCTGGACATCTCACTTCCTGAAAGAGCTCATTTCATAGTTCAAAATAAGAGTAATGTAAATTACCAGTTGTATAAAAACCAGAGTGTACGAGGATGGGTTTGGAAAGGGACATTTAATTTATAAAACTTTAGAGTAAGTACAGAAAAATTAATACTTTCCAAATTCATCAAAACTTACTGCTAGTGTGAAAGGAATAATCTGCTCTTTATGTTCATTTGAAGTGAGTTTCAATCAGAGAAAGGGATATTTTGGTTACAATCTAAAAATAGCTTTCTTGTGATAACAATAACACTGGAGTAATTAGATACACAGAGCCTGTGGATGTGTTTAAGAGGTTAAGTAACCATCCATTGAGATAAACATAGCTAGAAATAATATTGCTATAGATCCGGAATGTTGACTAGGTGACAATTCAGGCCTCAGTTATTCTATGTAAGCCATAAAGAAACCTACACAGAACAGAAGTTTGCCTAAATGTATTTAAGACAGTCAGGAAAAAGTCCCAAAACTGGCAGATGTACTGATGACTGTTATTTATGGCTTACATTTCATTATCAGGTTGTTACATTTCTGCTGGTGCAAACTCTCAGTCTTGGTGATTTATGTGAATCTTATTTGAAATTTAACTATGTTTATAGCCTGAATTTTTTGATGTTTTCTGGGCTTTTTCTGAAGATGTCTCATAACTTAATTTGGGAAGTCTGAAAATATAAGAAACATATGATCAAAAATAATAGGGAAAATGGGTGTCAAAATGTTATGTTCCAATTTTATATTAGCTTAAATTAAAAATCTTATTAACGAATCTATAATCTTTGCAAATAATATAAAAGTAGAAGTATGGATTACAAGTTTACAAAATAATGATAAATCGTATATTTCCAGTGAATTAGATTTAAAAAATAACTATTTAATTTTTACTGACTTTATTTTACACTGATGTATTTTAAACAATTCTTACCAACACTAACAATGTTGACTTTTTAGGTGACTAGGATCAAACTTCTATGGTTCTCAATCCAGTAACAATTTTGAAAGGAGGAAGATATGAATTTTTGAAAAATACTCTCATTTCTTGTGAACAGACTTTTAAGTCTGTGTCTGTGCATATATGTAAAATATCTCAAATGTCATAATTCATATTTTAAACAGTTAATATTTCAGATGTGTCTGATAGGTGAAGAAAAAGAAATTGTAGTTCAACATGTGATAGGTTTTGGTTATCGCAGCAAGAATAAATACAGAATAAGCAAAGAATCATATAGGCCAAATTTGACCATGGAGAGTAAAAATTTAATTATTTCCTCAAGCTAAATATCATACCCAATTTATGGTACCGATAAAAAACAACAAAAAAACAACTGACCTTCATGGCAGCATTTTGTCAGTAAGACACTCAAGTAGTGATATTCACTAACATCCTTTTTTTCTTGCTGGTTGTGAACAGATTCTTGATTTCATTTTGGAGGAAGAAAAAGGAAATACTTAACATATACACATGAGTAATGACAGATAATCAGAATTTAAGTAGGTTTATATGGTGTCATTCACATAATTCTATCTAGAAGTAGAAATTTTTATAACACTTGATTTTCCTGAAAATGCCAGTAGATAAAGCCTTTTTATTTCATAATTCAGGTTTCTATAAGCTTAAATTACTACAACTGAACTTCAAACAATGGATGAATAATTTTAATCCTGTTTGAATCTACTCCATCGATACTCAGATTAATTTTCTGCTTTTGTTTTGTTTTGTTTTATTTTGTTTTGTTTGTGGAAACATAGTGTGGTAATTTTGTAAAAAGCCCTCTTTGGAAGTTAGGTATACGCAAAGTAGCCCAAGATACTTGACACTGTTGAGCATTTATACCCATCATATCACTTTCAGTGCATTTTGCAACTAAGTAAAGTTAATTACTACCAAGAGAAATAGCAATATAAATTTGGATGTGAATAAAAGTCTCAGACCTTGGGTTTCTACACCTTACAGCTCTAAAGAACACAATTAAATTAAAATTTGTTTGGGCTTTTTGAATGCTGGTTGTAAATCTTAAAAAGAAAGGGCATTGCCTACTTAATGGATAACTATGGAAGTCTTTGGGAAGGATGATGTTTCAGAGACAACCTTTTAGAATAAGTAGTGGGATTTTTTTGAACTTTGAAAGTGCAAAGCCCTTATTGGAAGTCAGCATATTCAAAGTGCAGGATGGATAAAAGCAGCACTCTGGCAAAGTGACATCTGATTTCCTTGTGAGGAAGAGCAGAACATAAAAGTGATCCATAGATAGAAAGATTTTACCTTGTTCCTCAAAGAAGAAGTCTTTAATTTCCTTTCCAAGACTGATTCAATAAATGTGCTTGTATGTATATGTCCATATTATTAAAACTACTTTTACCTATTTTTAGCATATCCTCTTATTTTCTTGTAATTAGAGTAAATAACTGAGAAAAAGACTCACATTTCAATCATACAAAACTGATATTGGCACCTGAAAAAATGTGCTTGTTAACATTCATTAACAATATATGCAAAAGGACACAATAAACAAAACACACTCAAAACTTCAGAACAACCAGACAACCAAAATAACCTAACAGAAAGCTAGATACTGAGTTCCCAAAGTGTTTTCAGGAAGTAATCTCAGTAGCGAAATAATTTCCTACATTCATTTTTAACGCTGAGTCTTTCTGTTTTTTTAATAAAAACTGAAGACTTCTTGTAACTGTTATTGCTTCAACTCTTTCCTAAAATATTGTAATTTGTGCTTTTTAATAAAAGAGCTCTGGAATAATATCCCACTAAACAAATTTAATAAAACTCTAGGGTATGATCTGAAATCCTTCCTCAAGTCTGCAAATAAATGCAAGCTGTTTCCATAAAATACTAAAAACACACACGTGGAGTCACTCTGGATTTGAATGGCTGCAGCTGAGAACAGTATTTTACTTTGGAAGTTATAATTCTGATTTTACAATAGAGACCACTATAAGTATTTATTAGCTAGTAAATGTTAATTTTGTTTTGCAATAGTCCAGAAAGTATATATTTGTTTTATTGGCACATGTTCTTTAAATTAATAAATAAACCTTTTTTAAACTAATTAGTAATTGTAGGAAAAAAAAATAAAAATCCTTACTTTCCTTATCCCTTAGCATCTTGTTTGTAAAATAAAGATAATAATATCTGGTAAATCTAACAAACTAATACCGTGACTGTGAATGTTTTTTAAGAACATATGAGTAATGTAAACTTCAGTGAAATAAAAATATTTTCTATACAGTGCAATTTTTGAATGAAGTACAATAGATAGTAATATCATGCTGAAAAGTGTAGCTAAAAAGCAATATTAAGAGTTTGCCTCATTGTGTAAGCATTTTCTAGCTAGAACATAGGTATGCAGATTTTTAAGTCAATAGAGCTATTGAATGTGGAGAAATGACCACATGAACAGTATTAACTAGAGAGAAGTTTGAATAAGGAAGGCATAGAAAACTGAAGAATTTTATTAATAACTCCTGAATTGAAAGAAATTCTGAATTGTTACTATACAGACAACTAGATAAAAAATTAATGCATCTTGATTTTTAAATAATTGAATTTGAAATCTTCATAGCCTTTTGATCCTTTTCAAATTTTCCATGCTTATCATGTAAGAAATATATGGTAGTTATATATGTAAGAAAAAAATCAGACATATATTTTTTGGGAAAACAAACAAGAAACCCACATTTAAAAAAAAAAAATAAACCAACTTCAAAACCAAAATTATATGAAATCTGTATGACAGCATCTGTAGGCGATTTATTTCACATTATGAGAATTTAAAGAGTTTATTTTAAAAATGTCTATGGCATAGTGCAATTTATTACATAGGTGTTTATAGTGGAAAAAAATTAAACAGACAAATAAACAAATAGGTACTAAAGTCATATTCATCCCTATGACAGATATCCAACTTAAATTAAAAGAACGGGGGATGGGATAGAGCAACACTTTTTTTTCTGTAGTGTCTGGTGATAGGACAAGGTAATGGAAAAAAGCTGGAACACAAAAAGTTCCACTTAATGAAAAACTTCTTTACTGTAAGCTTGAGAGAAGCCTAACACAGGCTGCCCAAGGAGTTTGTGGAGTCTCCTTCTCTGGAAATCTTCAAAACCTGCCTGAATGTGTTCCTGTGTGACCTGATCTAGGTGATCTGCTTGAGCAGAGGGGTTGGACTAGATGATGTTTAGAGGTCCCTTTCAAACCCTACCGTTCTGTGATTCTGTAATAGCAGAACATTAATATAAATCTCTATGATTTCTGCTCAATCAAGGTTTCCTTTATTTTAGGTGTCAAGAATCAAGTTTTCCTTTATTTTTGGTATCAAGAATAAATTTTAAGATGCAGTTTGTCTGACTTGTTTCAGAAATCTGATTAGGGTGAGGTGAATCGTATCCAAAAATTGCTTCTCTTCATGACTATAAAGGCAATCTATATGCTAAAATTTTGAAAGATGTTTCCAGACATGGGAGTGTGAAACTGAGTTTAGCGGTGTTATGAACATTTACCCTGTAGCAAGGATTGGTTGCCTCATCTTTGGCTCAGAAAAGCATGTTTTCCAGGTGCTGAACCTAAAAATGTTTTTTTATTATTTTTACACACATAATCCTAAAATTATGTCTAACAGGGGACAAAATTAAATGTTCCTAACTTTAAGAAACATAGAAGAGTGAGACATCACTTTAGTTATGATTGAAAGGTGCAGTGAATGTACTAACAAAATCTGTATTAGTAATACTTTCCATTGCAACTACTACTGTAGTTACTTGACATTGTGCCATTATCTTGGTTGTTTACAGTAAAAACGGAGAGTTTTGAAAATTCTAGAGATTTGAATTGCAGCTGTTAGAAAGTACTGAAAAAAATGAGAACATAATCACACTATCACTTTGGAAACAAGGACAATTTAAAGTGTTACAATATCGCAATATTTCAGCAGCAGAAGTTTTCGAATACTTACAGTACAGTATATTTTAGACAAAGTCAGCCACGTTGCCATGAACCATCTCCAAGACTACTCTAACACAAAATTATTTGACATTGCACTGATTGATTAAGAGTGCTTGGAGGGGTTCCCTCTTGGTTTTACTCTGGGAGTGGTAAGCTCTAGGTAAGCGGCGTTTATTTATATTTGTCAAAAGTAATGTCTTCAGTTATACTTGCTGCATTCTTAAGACATGTATTTATGCTGAAAAATCCTGGCAAAGAACTCTTATTTTCTAACTTTGATAAAAAGCTAAATATATGCTTGTACTCTGTGTTTCAGTAAAGGAAGTTAATGGCATTCCATGGCAATACTCTAAATGATTTGCAGAGTACTTAGCCCTATCTAGTAGCTCTTTTTCATCAATGCTCTGTTAATAGCATTTTTGGTCATAGCACATGGCATCCCTAAAAATATGTAGTTTTTAAATAGAGCTTATATAATGTATGGAACAATTAATTGTTATTGCAAAATAAAGATCAACAGCCTAGCTAGTTGCAATTGTTAAATATTTTCTTCTCTGATGTTGTACACCTGAAGAAAAAGAAAAACAAATTTAAAAAAATCCTAGTAGAGCAATTTCAACAGTAGGGATTAAATCTGAATTTGTAATGGAACTGTAACAGATTCAAATTACAAATAACTGTAATTCTCATAGGAATGTAAAGTAAAAACTATTTAAATATGATGTTAGTCTTTCTGTTTCCAAGGTTTTTGTTCTCATTATTGTTTTTAGTAATGCTTCATTACCTTGAACAAGCACTTCTAAACCTATCAAAAGAAAATTCATGATAATTGTAGTTGTTTTTCCCTCCTCTTCTATTTTTATGAATCTATAAGGTTTAGCGAATAAGTCAGCAGTAAAAATTGTACTACTAGTACATAAAATAGATTTTGTTTGATGAAGTAGTAAACTTTGTAAACTCAGTAAACTGGGAGGAATCTCATTAATATTTACAAATATCTAAATAGAGGATGTGAGGAGTTTGAGACATCCCTTTTTTCTGTTGTATCCAGTGACAGGACAAAGGGTAATGAGATGAAGCTGGAACACAACCAGTTCCATTTAAATATAATAAAAAACTATTTTACTGTGAGGGTGACGGAGCCCTGGCACAGGCTGCCTGGGGAGGGTATGGAGTCTCCTTCCTTGGAGGTCTTCAAGACCTGCCTGGATGCATTTCTGTGCAACCTGATCTGGGTGGACCTGCTTTAGCAGGGGGGTAGGACTAAATGATCTCTAAAGGTCTTTAGCAGGGGGGTTGGACAAGATGATCTCTAAAGGTCCCTTCCAACCCCTACCTCTATTATTCTACAATACCTCATCAGTCTCCTCTTCTGCATGCTGAACAGTCCGAAGTCCTGCAGCCTTTTCTCATAAGGAAGATGCTCCAGTCCCCAGACCATCTTGGTGGCCCTGTGCTGGACTCTTTCCAGTTTTCTGTCCCTCTTGAGTTGGAGAGCCCAGCACGGGACATAATACTCCAGATTAAGCCTCACCACGGCAAGAGTAGAGGGAGAGGAGAACCTCCCTCAACCTGCTGGCCACACTCTTCTTGATGCATCCCCCAGGATGCCATTGGCCTTCTTGGCCACGAGGGTACTCAAATATGTTAATCACAGAGGCTTTACCTCCATTAGTAATCAACTCTGCCTTGGTTAACAGAGGGTCAGCCTTAGTGGTAACTGACATTTGCCCTATAAAATATAGGGTAAGCTTCTGACAGTTTTCCCCAGAAACCACCCCTGTAGTCCTCCTGCCACTGAAAACTTGCTATGCAAACCCAGTATGCTATACTAAGTTAAAAGGCCCTTTCCTAGCAAATGGGGCAAGAACTTTGATAAGCAAGTGAGGTGAAATGGAAGAGCAGGTCAGACATCTCAAAACTATATATGAACTAGCTGAATTTTGGTCAGTTATAACTGAGCTTAGGCATTTTGTGTCTCAATTACAAGTGCAGCATAGGTTAACTCTAATAATGCAGACAGTTAAATGAGCAAGTCTAAAAAATAAGGACAAATGACAACTGTTTAGGCTGTAAGATGGGTTCAGAGTCATGGGCAATGGTAGCTGTGTGAGTCTTTCTAGCAAATCATTTCCTTTGAAACACAGTCATAAATTCAGCACAACTATGCTTGATAATTACATCAATGTAAGATTTAAAGTCTATAATTTGCATATTAAGTCATAATAGGTTGTTATTAAGTCTACTTGAAAGAAGTACATCCATGTGAATCTTATACTGGTCCATTGCACAAATCAGCTATGATCATTAAAGACAAGAGAACCAATGAAATATGAAAATTCCACAGAAGATGTATCTGGAATGTGTAGCAATAGTCACAACTTTCTATTACAATCTTTCTGTCTCTGTAGTAATAATTTCAGTCTTGCAAATGACTGAAATGAAGAATGAAATGATGACTTTGATTTGTTTGCACATTAATTTAATAATGTAGTAAAGCTGCATGTTGAAAGGCTAGTTGCTTAGGGATTATTTTTACACTGTAAAACAAAACATTTGCATACATCTTTTTGTGTATAGTTCTGGTGTGGGATACAGTCCCAGCTATAATGAAGAATATTACTAGCTTCTGTCAAATTGTCATCTATAAAAAAAAAAAAGCGTGTTTGTCACAATGTACATAATAACATTTTCATAGCATTTTACTCCTACAGTGTTATCAGTAGAAACTTGAGGAACTCCATGAGAAACATGCTTTTCTTTGCTTGTTTTACTTTCAGTAAAGAATAAACTGTGAATCCTATGGTAAAGGTTGTATTGATATATTTTGAAGGCAGTTATATTTTGTCATGCATTTCTATCAGTTCTGCTTTGGATGTTTCAGTTTCTTGGACCTGAAATCTTGGTAAAGTTCTAAAAGAGATAGATAAACTAATTGAATATCTGTAAGGGCAGAATTTAAAAGCATTAGTACAGGATTTATAATGGAAAGTAGACACTGCTTCCAGGTAATAAATGTCTTTACTTAATTGAAGATTGAGAATAATATGAATGAAAAGCAAGTTTATGAAACAATGTCAAATTTTAAAATAATGTTTTTTATTAATTATAATGCCAAATGCAGATACTTTAAAGGTGGTTTTTTTTTTTTGCTAAACACAAACTGACAGTGAAATTTCCATGGAAGATCAGTTTCTACAATGCTTAATAACCTGTTTAAGTTAGGCATTTTTTTTTCTGTAGAAGAGTACAAAAACATCTGCATATCTGTCCAGCATCATGACTCTCAAAAAAAGAAGGGATAAAAGAGGAACAGTACAGAAAAAAAAAATCTTTTTCAAATTAAAAGAAGGAAAAGATAGTTAAAGGATAGTAAAAAGATTAACAACACTTGTAGAGCATGAGCTTTTGTCACTGAAAAAAAAATATATTAGGTCCAAATATTGTTTTGCATAATAAATGTTTTATTGACTATGTAGAAACACACTGAATAGAAAAATATATTAAAACATACTCATGTTTTTTAAAATTGTCTGGGATAGTAAGAGAGAGCAACAGAAATGAGAATAATAATAGGAAAGAAGAGAGAAATAGTGCAAATAGGAGGAAAAAAATACAGTAATTGTGAAAAGATGCAGAAAAGAAACAAATAGTACAGAAAAGGGTTGCAGTCTAAATATTCAGAGCTATACCTTTAATTGTATCTTAATATTGTGATAGCTATGAATACAGGAAGTCTGGAATAGATCTGGAAGTGCTTGTGATTTTATTAAACCAAAATAGTTGCTTATTGCATCATCTATCTCATTTACCTCATGCTCAGAGAGATTACTGAAGGCACAAATCTAATAACCAATCAACAGTGAGAAAAGAATGCTTGGAAGAAAAACTAGAGCTATTATTTTGATTATATCATACACCTGCAGTCTGTAAGAAGAGGAGCTTATTTCTGAAGACACAGATTTAGGTTCATACTTAGACAAGCTGTCATGATTTAAGCCCAGCTGGATGGAAACTCCATGCAGCTGCTCGCTCACTTCTCCACCCTCCACATCCTGCAGTGGGATGAAGAGAAAAGATAACCAAAGTCCTTGTGCATCAAGATGAGGACAAGGAGGTCTTGCTCACTAGTTACGGTTGCAGGCAATACAGGCTGGACTATACTTATGGAAGAGAACAAAGTAAATTTAAACTGCCATTAACAAAACCATAACAAACAGGGAAAGAACTGCCTCCTTCCTCCTGAGTGGCACACAAGCACAGAGAATGGGGTTTGTGATCAGTCCCTCCAGTGATGGTCTCTGTCTATTCTTCCTCCTCCTCAAAGGAAGAAGATTCCTCATCATTTTTGGAGCAAATTTAATAACAAAGTCTAGTTTTTTTTTCTCCAGGCATGATTCTTTACATCACTCCTTGAAGAATCAGAATAGAACAAAACAAAACAAACCACTCTGATATGTTTTACAGAAAATTTGTGCAAAAGCATGACGCCTTGCTTTTTAATTTCTATTAAGAAAACAGAAATCTAAAAGCAATAGTAAATATAATGTTGGTACTTGTATCTTTCCCTACTATTCCTGCTCTATGAAATCACCGTCATTCTCCATCATACCAGTCCACCCTCTGCCTGCTTCCCATACATTCCTTCCCATTAAATTTGTCATTGCGTTCTTAGGTTTTCTGTACTACTTCCTTATTTTGATGCAGCCAGTGAGAGGATAGACAATGAAAGAGCAATAATTTACGTTTAATTGTTCTGCACATAGCATCACTAAACTTTGTCCAGAACAAGAAAAGGATAAGTGGCACGTAAAATAATCTCATGAAAGCTATCATTAATAAGAACTGTAAGAACAATATTGCTTACAATAAAAATATATTTGGGGAGATTAATAGAGAGGAAAGCATGCTTTCATCTTGGACTAGAACAGCCATGAATGCTATGAGTATAAAACAAATGCACTTTAATTTATGTAGTGGTAAATACTCCTATACTTGAAACCATAAAATGTACCAGGTTTCAGATGAACATTTCTGCTGGAGGACATCTGCTAAATATATATGTTTCTTCCTCCAATGAATTCAAACTACAGTGCAATAAACTAATACTGTAATTGAATTATATATACTCTTACCTAGTTTCACTAATCTTCATATTTGGAGAAGACTCTTTGGCTAGCAATTTGCTTCTTAAAAAGACATTGACACAAACAAGACATAAATCAATAGTAGAGCAAGAATTAAATGTATCATATCATCCATTTCATTTTATACAGTTACTTCTATAATAATTTGACATGCATAAAAGCTATGCAGATGTTGGTAGTAAAGATCACTTGTTGAAAGACACTTTGTATCTATGACAATATTTATCTGGTCAGATTACTGTAAAAAAATTAACATAAATTTAAGAATTTTTTAAAATGTAAAAAACCCTCGATCACATTAAAATCCTGTAAAACTCTATGACAGTACACAAATATTTCTATATATACTGGCAATATTTAAAAGTTGTATTTTTCTCTTTGGTTTTTTTATTTCATCACTACAAGCATAGTTTACCAGTCATTGCAACAGACACACTCTCAATTTTCACAAAATCACATTATTTATATTTATATATAAATACATAAATATATATTTATTTATATTTATTTTGCTACTTTGGTTATTTTTGTTGTTGTGGCTCTTGGTGTGGGTGTTTTTTGGTTTGTTTTTTTGGGGTTTTTTGAGTTTTTTTTTTTTCTTTCTGTCTTGCATTTTATTAATCCCTGGCATCTACTTTGATCATAAACAATCAATAATCAAATAATCAAATAAACAATTTGTTACAGGATGCTTGTATATTATTTTTCTAATCTGTTTAAGAAAAGATTCTTGAAGGCTTGCTCAATAGATCTAATCATCTGATGGATAAAAAATTATTATGAAATGATACAAAATAGAAAGCTGTGAAGACAGAAAGATATTTATTAGGTAAGAACAACAGTTAGAAATTGCATATTAAACTACAACTTAAATATAAACATATAGGATTCCTGAAATGTATGTCAGTTTGATCTACACAATTCTCTAATTTTAGATCAGATAGATGACCTTTACATATCTAATAGAAAACACATGCCTGTGAAGACATTAATGATAAAACTCTAAAAAAAATATTAATAGGTACCTTTGGTCACAATAACCGTACTGCTTCTCCTCTGCAAATTCTCCCTGTATAGCAAACACACTAAATGCAGGTCACTGGATGGATGAAAGTGGACACAAGTACAAACAATTGTATGTTTAAATTTATTTGAAGTGCCTGCCTTTGACACCAATAGAACTCATTATTGTTAGGACATGTAGTTTCTGACAATTACACTCATGCCAGGCTTGAAATATACAGTCAATGTGATGTTGCTAGACAGGTAACAGCAATGATTCTTTAATGCCTATGACTTATTCTAGAAAGGTCGAATCTATCAATATGAACTTAATGAAAAAAAAAAAAAACAAAACAAAACAAACTGTCTGCTATGTATTGCTATATGCATCCAAATAATCTGTCACCTCTTCAGTCCTTTGTATAAATTGTGGAGTGGCAGTGATAAAAACTGTTCATTTTAATGGAAGAAAAACCCACTACCATATTAACTGTCTTTTATGGTTATTATTTGAAAGGCATTAAAAATCTGTAACAGAAGCTGTAAATGTTGAACTATATTTGATTTTTAACAGGTAAAATAATAAAACATTTAGCACTTTAAGATGAAACACACATTTCAGTCAATGTATTTGATTATTAATTTAATCAACTCTTAATGTTTATGTGTGGTTCCCAGCATTAATTTTATAATAGTACCTTAAATTATATCTAGCAGATATTCTATTTCAGAACATACACAAGATTATTTCTTTAATATTTAAGCCTAGTACATACGCCAGTTCCACTTTTTCAATTTTTCCCTAATTGCAAATATTATTTGCTTTTCAGCATCAAATAGTTTATACATGATATGGTGAAGGAAGTCAGACTAATTCTAAAATAAAACTATTGAATTTTTTCTCTGTAATTAGGATAATAAATTTTTAACTACTGTCTAATTTTGAAGCATCCATGTATGACTTTACCAAAAAAATTCTTCCTTCAGGCTTCGGAATGATGCATAGTGCAAAATATTGTTTCTCATAAAATGATAGTTCTAATAATTTATTTATAGAAGGAATCAAAGTTGTCATTGGAATATAGTGAATTACTAGTAAAGTTGGATCTTTCTTCTGTGAAGCACAGCACATACCTCAGTGTGTTTCACATACTAATTACTGACCTCCTATGCTGTAGTTGCATTAGTCATGTAGCAGCTGAATGCAGTTGTGCACTACAGTTGCTTTCAGTCACTTTTCTCAGACGGAGGTTAGAAAAGTTCCACTGTAATAGAATCCTTGGCAACAAATACCATATTTTGAATATTTCTTGCTTCCTTGTCCTTTTAGACTTGAAAATTCCTTGTTTGCAATGTGAACATGCAAATTACAAATATTTAAGAAAGATGCTTGAATAAAGGTGAACTATGTCCCTGTTTGTTAAAGGGTGGTTAAACTAGATAATCTTTAAAGGTTCCTTTCAATCTAAACCATTCTAGGATTTTAACATGCTTTGGATATTAAGGAATTTCCACACAGCCATTTAACTCTTAAAATTGTTAGGCTTATTTTCAAATGTAGAGGTTTTCTCATGAATGAGCTCAGCTCAATAATTTCACAGATTCTTTTTCTTCTACCTTATGTTCTTCCAGTGTTGCAATATCCTCAGTCAGAATCCAAAAGCGTTACTGATGAAGTGTTTTTAATAAACTCTGTATCAGAGAGAGATGTATGACTTGAAAATAGGCTGAAAACAGTAGTGCAGTACTACAATCCTCACTTACTACAGAACTGCTTCCCTGGGCAGCATGTTCCAATGCTTGACAACTCTTTCAGTGAATATTTTTTTCTTCCTATTCAGTCTAAATGTCCCTGTTGTAGTGTGAGGCAATTTCATCCTGTTGCTTGTAGCTTGTGAGACCAACCTCCACCTCATTACAACCTCTTTTCAAGCAGTTATAGAGGAATACGTTCTCTCCTCAGCCTCCTTTTCTCCAAAATGAACAAATTCAGTTCCTCAGATGCTCCTCATCAGACTTATGTTCTACACCCTTCTCCAGATTCCTTGGACACACTCCAGCACCTCAATGACTTTGTTGTAGTGAGGGGTACAAAATTGAACACAATATTTGAGGTGCAGCCTCATCAGTGCCAACTACAGAGGAATGATCACTTCCTTGGTCCTGTTGGCCACACTACTTCCAGTACAAGCCATAATGCCATTCACCTTCTTGGCCATTTGCACACACTACTGACTCATTTTCAGCTGGCTATTAACTAACACTCCCAGGTGTTTCTGCTGGGCATCTTTCCAGCCTGATCTGGTTGTCTCATGTATACTATATGATGGTACTCAAGATAGTTACCTTCCATAACACCAAGGTCAGGCTGACAGGCTACTAACTCCCCAGATCTCCTTTCTAGACCTTCTTGTAGGTGGCGGTCACATTTGCTACCTCCCAGTCAACAGAGACCTCCCAGGTTAGCCGAAACTCCTGCAAAATGACCAAAAGTGCCTTAGTGAGTGCTTCAGCTAACTTCCTCAGCACCTTTAGGTGGATCTCACCTGGCTCCATACACTTCTGTGTGTTGAAGTGGAGCAGAAGGTTGCACACTATTTCCCATGGACTAAGTGGGCTTTGTTCTATTCCCTGTCCCTGTCTTCCAGCTCCAGGAATTGAGTACTCACAGAACACCTAGTCTTACTATTAAAGACTGAGACAAAAAATGCATTAAGTACTTCAGCCTTTTCCTTACCTTGGTCATTATATTCCTCTTTATATACAATAAAGAATTGAGATTTTCCTTTGCCCTTATTTTGTTTCCGATGTATTTACAGAAACATTTATTTTTGTCTCTTACAACTGTAGCCAAATTGAATTTTAGCTGAGCTTTGGCCCTTCTAATTTTCTTCCTTCATAACTTCTCAACATCCTTGTTGTCCTCCTGAGTTGCATGCCCCTTCTTCCAAAGGTCATATATTCTCTTTTTTTTCCCTAGTTCCTAACAAAGCTCCAATAGCAACTTTCACTGCACTTTTATTGTAATATCTTGTCACTATTTGGAAAATTCAAAAAATCTGCAACTCAGTGAGAAATATGCCAAATCATATGGAGTAAATGCATTTCTAGAACTACCCACTTTAAATGCATGGTCAATTGAAGCACCATATTTTGACAAGTTCTCATGATGGTATGTTTAAAGCAAAAAACTGCCAACTGCTACAGTATATTTATTTTAGGGCCAACATAAAATAATTTATTTTAATGTCCGTAAGTATGCTGAAGTGGGAGAGAAGAATTATGCAGCTAATTGAATCTGTTTCTGAAGATTATTTAGAGGCTGCATCCCTTGTCTAGTACAGGCAAAGTAAAGTATAAGTGCACCAGTACTTCTGTGAGGAAGCACTATCATCTCCTTAAATTCTAGACACCACGAAAGTAAACATGCATCTGACCTCACGTCCTCCCACAGAGCATATAAGGTAGGTTCAACTACTATGTGATAAAAGCAGATGGCTGAAAATAATTGTTCTTAGAGCTGAACTAATGATCGAGCTACTAATTGGATTAAGGTAGAGAAGAAACTAAATATGGCTCTTCAAGTCAAGAGGTCAAAAAAACCCTCACTGTCACCTCAGGAAAGTCACTTAACCTTTCTAAGCTACAGATTTTCCAATTACTTCCACTGTACATTTAATAAAAAGGATGACAATAGTTCACTGAAGACTTCAGAGTTTCAAATAATTAATGTTATCAAATTTTTTAACTCATCAAGGAGAAAAAAGGTCAATAAATCAGGATAGCATGGAATGACTGTCCCAGCACATTGTGAAATTGTTTGTTCCTTAGAGAGCAGTTACTGAAAAGCAACTTGTTATTGGAAAAGTATATTATTTTTAGAAATAACAATGCTGGAAATGCTTTCTGCCTATCCATCCCCGACATCCCCCTGCCACCTCAGCCTGTGTATTAAAGATACTCTTGAAAGTTTTGCATTGGAATAATTGCCATTTTTTCACTGTATCAGCAATACTACTTCAATTCAAGTGTCAAAAAACCAAAACCAACCAACCAACCAGATAAAATATAGTTGGTCTACATATATGTACATTTCCATTTTCATAGTTGGTTTGTGCTTTAGTTTATAGTAATACTGGGTTATGCACAGAAAAAGCATGTAAATAACAAGAGGAAATATATTAAAAAGAATAGCACAGAAAATGCAGCTTTGTTAGTTTTGTTTATTTATATTTTTTGAAAAAATACATGACCACTTTTTGTGCATAAAGTGTCCTATTCTAGGCACTACACTTCCCAAGTTTATACATTTACATGGTAATTAATGCATAGACTTTTATGATTTCATATGTTATTGAAGCAGATTTTTCAAGGAAAAATATTTGTGGCAATTGTGCTGCTTTTTCTTTATTAAGAGTGCAAAGATAAGAGATTCTGAATTAAGCTGGATGATCAATTCAAACTGTTTTTCCAGTAGAGGTTTTGAATATTTTTCACAGATTCAAGAAAAAAGAAATAGGAGTGAAATAAATAGGAAAATAACACTATATGTGTGTGTGTGTATATATATATATATATATGTTTAGATTTTCTTTGTTTTTTTGTAAAGTGTTGTCATAATCTTCTATGAGAAAAATATTAAACAAAAAGGAAGAATGGGGAAAATCTAGGAAATATATTATTTATCACATTTTTTTTTGCCAGGTTTCTTTTTAAAATAGTTTAAAATAGTTTTCTGTTTCTTTATTTTTCACATGTAATAATCTTGTAATAATTTATATAATTCCATTGAAACAGAAAAACTTAATAATTAGAGTAAGACTGTTCCAGTAAGTACACTGCATATAATATTCCTAGGTCTACTAAAAATAAGCATATATGTTTATTCTTGATCCTAGATTATTATATTACATCTGATACAAAAGGAAAAAAATTAGCAGAGAGTTGTCTACAGCTACATGCAGGAGCTCACAGCAACATTAATTCCAATAAATATTTTTTATGTCAATTTGGAATCAATGAGTTGCCCACTATTAAATGAGATATTCTTGTCTTGGAAGTAATCCTTGCCATTAAATTCTTTCGAATTATAAAAGGAATCAGACATACCTGCTGCATTTGAAAGAGCATGAACTTTACAGCAACTATAATAACTAAAATATTTTCAAAACTATTTAAGAGTTCTGAGTAATTATAGACTGATAAGGGACCATTAACATCAAAGGGAAAAAAGTCATGATGATAGCAAACAGTTAAATACTTTAAATCTTATTTAAGGACATTAGTCACGGTAATGGAAAATGGAAGACTGCAGGATAGCAGTGCTTTCTTAAAGCAAGTCACACTTCACTTTATACTAGTTATATGAACTTTGCATTTGTAGTTTAGACGATAAAAATTCAGTAAAACCAACCAATCAGCAACCATGAAAATATACCTTGAAAAAAACACTGACATTACTCCACTAAGGAAACTGTCTACAAGATATGGGATGCTCACAATGCAGGTTATATCTTAATAAAAATAGATTTTTTGGGAACTGAAGAGTTATTCTTCAAATTAAAGAAACTGGAATAGTTGACAAGTATTGTTTAAGCTCAACACTTTCTCCAGATTAGGAACAGAAAAAAAGGTAAAGTGATTGTGCAAATCTGCCTACACTTCTGTTTTTGTGACTATCATTGTAGCTTTCCACTAAGCTCATGTCTGGAAGAAAAACACTTCAGTCTGTTGGTAGGACCATTATCACATGCAAAACAGGTGTCATTGGCTTTTTTTTTTTTTTTCATGACAGTTAAGTAGAAAACAACAAAGTCTCTGATCTACTTACAAACATGTCCGAGACAGGAAAGTGCGGGAAGANGTATATATATATATATATATGTTTAGATTTTCTTTGTTTTTTTGTAAAGTGTTGTCATAATCTTCTATGAGAAAAATATTAAACAAAAAGGAAGAATGGGGAAAATCTAGGAAATATATTATTTATCACATTTTTTTTTGCCAGGTTTCTTTTTAAAATAGTTTAAAATAGTTTTCTGTTTCTTTATTTTTCACATGTAATAATCTTGTAATAATTTATATAATTCCATTGAAACAGAAAAACTTAATAATTAGAGTAAGACTGTTCCAGTAAGTACACTGCATATAATATTCCTAGGTCTACTAAAAATAAGCATATATGTTTATTCTTGATCCTAGATTATTATATTACATCTGATACAAAAGGAAAAAAATTAGCAGAGAGTTGTCTACAGCTACATGCAGGAGCTCACAGCAACATTAATTCCAATAAATATTTTTTATGTCAATTTGGAATCAATGAGTTGCCCACTATTAAATGAGATATTCTTGTCTTGGAAGTAATCCTTGCCATTAAATTCTTTCGAATTATAAAAGGAATCAGACATACCTGCTGCATTTGAAAGAGCATGAACTTTACAGCAACTATAATAACTAAAATATTTTCAAAACTATTTAAGAGTTCTGAGTAATTATAGACTGATAAGGGACCATTAACATCAAAGGGAAAAAAGTCATGATGATAGCAAACAGTTAAATACTTTAAATCTTATTTAAGGACATTAGTCACGGTAATGGAAAATGGAAGACTGCAGGATAGCAGTGCTTTCTTAAAGCAAGTCACACTTCACTTTATACTAGTTATATGAACTTTGCATTTGTAGTTTAGACGATAAAAATTCAGTAAAACCAACCAATCAGCAACCATGAAAATATACCTTGAAAAAAACACTGACATTACTCCACTAAGGAAACTGTCTACAAGATATGGGATGCTCACAATGCAGGTTATATCTTAATAAAAATAGATTTTTTGGGAACTGAAGAGTTATTCTTCAAATTAAAGAAACTGGAATAGTTGACAAGTATTGTTTAAGCTCAACACTTTCTCCAGATTAGGAACAGAAAAAAAGGTAAAGTGATTGTGCAAATCTGCCTACACTTCTGTTTTTGTGACTATCATTGTAGCTTTCCACTAAGCTCATGTCTGGAAGAAAAACACTACAGTCTGTTGGTAGGACCATTATCACATGCAAAACAGGTGTCATTGGCTTTTTTTTTTTTTTCATGACAGTTAAGTAGAAAACAGCAATGTCTCTGATCTACTTACAAACATGTCAGAGACAGTTAAGTGCTGGATGATTTCTGAGATCCACCTTTTCAGACCTGCAGTGACTCTCTGTTCACAATCAGAAGTAAATAAGAACCACACTCAGACTGTGGACATTTGCTACAAAGTTTTCTTTTTTAGTCCTCTGTTCTGGCTTTACAGTGTGAATTAATTTAGTTGAGGGACATCAGATGTTCATTAGCAGGCAAAGTAGGATTATATAATCTAGGGAGAAAGCTTACACCTGCTTTTGATACTTAAAAAAAAAAGCCAGTAGGTGCTGCTTTGTATTTTTGGTGATTGTATTTACTCTATCTAATTTATGATAGTATACTTGGTAGAGTTATTTGTGAACAACTATTACCTTATATCAAAAGTATATAAGTTCTGAAAAGGTGAATAATTTAATTTTCAATTAAAATACTTAGCATAGGAGGTGATCTAAACCAAAAGAAATCTCAAATAAGACATTGTTTTCCTCATGTTTTTAAACACATGATTTATAGTTGTGATATCATGTCTTCAGTCACATCAGTTCCTTAGAAATTCATTATCTTCACAACAGACACTAATGACTAGAAAGTGACTGACAAAACTTTTGGAGCATTTTTTCATTTATTTTGAGGATTCAGAAACAGGTGCTGTAAGACAAAGCTCATTAAACAGCTGTTTGTTTTATTTCCAGTAGCAGTACACAACAAACTCCATCTCAGAATTGAATATCTTATTGTCATAAAATTTGATATAATTTAATGATTAAATGACTATCTCCTTTGATAAACTTCAATCTGAGCTGGAACACATAAAATGTCAACAAGATAACTAAGAGCTTAGGTTCTGACGTGTTTGCACAGTGTGTTACAATTTCCAGGTAGTTTCCAGTAATATCAGTATAATTGCCTCATCTATGTTGTTGAAACTTAGAACTAAATATATATTTTCATATTCTTTTCTCTTGATTATAATTTTTCATCTTCTGTAAGATATACTATATCATGTAAAAGAGATGCTTAAAGAAATCCAGACTATAGGATGTTAATGAAAAAAGAGCCTACATTTATTTAAAGGCAGGCCTATATTATACCTTAAATTTGTAGTTCTCCACTTTTACTAAATATGTTTTATTGTAACAGTACCACTAGTGGATAAAAAAAGTCATTTAATTTGTACAACCCAAGAATAGAATTTTCACTAAAAGATCTTTTTATAGCAGTACTCAAAAAACCTGGGGAGCACAACCAATAAAGGCTCATTTTAGAGTAAAAAAATGGAATGAACTTCCTGTTTAGTGCCTCAGTAAGTTACATTAAAATTTTTAATTGATTTTATATTCATCTGTCGATGCAAACAACTACCAGTTTACTTACATTTTAACTTTTGAATCAATGCAGTTGGTGATTTTTAAAAAGAATCTGTTCAACAGAATTCAGAAAACTCAGTTCTCTGAGGTTACAAAGAAGACTACGCTATCTTTTCAGAATTTTTGCAGTAAAGAAATAAATTTGAAGGTTTAAGCAGTGTTATTTATTAAAATAACACTGTTATATAATTGTACATGTATGTTTTCAGATAGAAAAAAATAATGGGAAAATCAACATAATTCAACTTAATTCAAAATAATTCAAAAAAATGGGGTTCAAATTTAATTTGCCCCTGTGTCTTCATGAAGTTATTTTATTACCATGTTGAGATGTAAGCAAGGATGCACACTGACTTCCTACTTTGCAATTCATAAGTAGTAAAGTCCCAAAAATCCTTCTAGTTACTGTTGCCAAAGGTAGCTAAATATATTTATTAGGATTCATCAAAAACTGCTGATGTAGGAAGTTACATAATGTCTTTTCAGTAGAGTATATAAAATTAATGAAAATCAGTAGTTTATGTCAACTCTTACTAATATACACATAGCTTGCTCTACTATTAAGGCTTTCTGTGTATGGTAGACAATACTATGATATATTTGTACATCCAATCTGCTTACAATTATTTTTGTGCCTAAAGTGAAAAAAGTAAGGAAATCTTCAGGCAGAAAAAAAAAAGAAATTGATTTATATTCAAAATATAAATATGTAGCCCATGTTCAATTAAACATATGATCTCATCATGAATAATTATTTACTATTTAGATGAAGGATATTTTGAACTTGAACATTAATATTATGCTAACAAACTTCATCTGTGGAACATTGTTACTATGAATAATTTTTAACAGTTCTTCTGCCCTGAAGTTTATTTCATCTGAACATATGTTGACAATAGATAGAATTATATCAACAACATAATGGCCCAAATGCAATTTGTTAGGTGTATTTTTTTGTTGTGTTTTTTTTTTTTTTTCCTTCTGTCATAGTTTTCAATTATATTGGATCCATCATACTCAGAAACTTGCTATGGGCAAAAGCGAACAAATCATACATAGAGAGCTAAGTTTTTTGTTAACACAATCAATGTTTTACTTTCATTAAAATAAAGTAAATGGATATCGCTAGTCCAGTTAGTTGCTAGGGAATAAAATTTCCATAATGTTGCTAGGGATGTTTTTAATTTAAATCTATCTCCAGGTTTCAATTTCTGTGTGACTGAACCCACAAGTGGTAATGGAAACCTGGAGAAATCTGTACCACATACACTAAGTGTTGTGCATAGATCCTGGCTCACGCAGCCAGAAACTGGTTATGGAGAAGCAGTATTTTTTTGGTGTGAAATACTTGTTAGGAAACCTAAAAAAAACCCTATTGCTAGAAAATGCACCTCAATCATCTGTGCCCAGTTCTGGTAGTAAGGATAGGACATTATCTTTTCCATGTATTTATTTGTAGCATGATTATGCAAAACTTCTATCTCATTGTGAGACACATTAGAAAGGAAAGAATAGTATGACAGTGGAAACTATGAAACCTTTTAATTTATCTCTTTTTTTGGTCTTCTTTAATTAAAAATCCCTTTCAAAAAGCTCTAGCCTGCCTAATACTTTCAACAATGATCTCTTAATTTGCAAATGATAGTCAATTAATAGTATAAAGTTTTGATGCAAATGTAATTAATTAAATCTTTCAGCCTACAAATCAAAGGAACAGAAAAAAACCTCTTCAGCTGCTTTTCCCTGGCACTTGGCTTGTATTCTGTGAATATCTTTGCATGAGGATTTATAGCATGACAGATACAAATATGGTACAGATCTCTTCAATGCATAGGTAATCACTATCTAAGAATTGTTTCTGTATAGTTTATTTGGTTGGATAAGAGGACTATTATTATGATCTGTTCACTTCATCTTAATGTTAGGCAAAACTTATCAATTTACATCAAGCTCCTACTATATGTATTTGATAATGTTTTGGGAGAGACAGTAATTCCTGGAAATTTCTTTATCCCATCATGATTTTGCTGATCTCTATTTCACACTCTTCTCCTCACAGCATGTCTCCTTTCCACAAATCTTCCTAATTATCATATATAATAATTACTAATGCTTCATAGAGTCATAGAATCATAGAACAGGCCAGGTTAGAAAGGACCTTGAAAGATATCTGGTCCAGCCTTTCATGGGAAAGGGAGCTTAGATGACATTATCTGTCCAATCACATACTGAAAACATTCAGCAATGGGAAATCTACCATGCCCTTGGGGAGGTTGTTCATATGAATGATTGCTCTCACAGTAAAAACTTCCTATCATATTGATATGAAACCTTTCCCAGTCAAACTCATACCTGTTGCCTCTTGTCTTCTTCATGCTAATTCTTGTGAAGAGAGAGTATCTGTCCTATTTATATCTGCCCTTTACATACTTATACGTGAGACCTAACTCCTTCAGTCTATCCTCACAGGGCAAATCCACTAGCCATCTGGTCATTTTTGTGGCCCTCCTTTGGACCCTTTCTAGTCTATTTGTGTCTTTCTTGAATTGTGGGGACCAGAAGTGGGAAAAATATGCCAGATGTTGCCTGACAAACTCTAAGTTGAGTAAGATGTGTCCAAGTAGATGCATCCCAGAATCTCGTTTGTCTTTGTTGCTGCAGTGCTGCATTTCTGACATGTTCAGTTTGTTATCCACTGGGACCTCTATGTCCCTTTCAACAGGGCTGCTCCCCAGATATATAGATCCTAGCCTGTACTGGGATCTTTAGTTATGTCATCTCGGATGCAAGACTTTGCACTTATCTTTCTTAAACTTCATAAATTGTAAACTTCATACATCTTAAACTTCATACATTTCTTCCAGCCTGTGCAAGCCATGAGCCAGCAATGTGCCCTTCTGGCCAAGAAGGCTGTGGTAGTTTGACCCTGGCTAGATGCCAGGCACCCACCACGCCACTTGATCACCCACCTCCTCAGCAAGCCAGAGAAGGGGAGAAAATAAGACAAACGTCTTGTGGGTTAGATAAAAGCAGTTTAATATAGAGATAGCAAAGCCGTGCGCANCCAATGACACTCTAGGATGCACCAAGAAGAGTGTGTCCAGAAGGTCGAGGGAGGTTCTGCTCTCCCTCTCCTCTGCCCTGGTGAGGCCTCATCTGGAGTCCTGTGTCCAGCTCTTGGCTCACCAGCTTCAGAGGGACAGAGAAATTCTAGAGAGGGTCCAGCTTAGGGCCACCAAGATGATCAGAGGACTGGAACATCTTTCTTATGAAGAAAGGCTGTAGGATCTGGGACTGTTCAGCTTGGAGAAGAGGACACTGACAGGGCACCTCATTAATACAAGTATTTAAAAGGTGTATGTTAAGAGAATGAAGCAACATTTTTTTCTGTAGTGTTCAGTGAGAGGGCAAAGGGTAATGAACAAAAGCTGGAACACAAAATGTTCCATTTAAAATTAAGGAAAAACTTCTTTACTGTAAGAGTAAAGACTCATTGTACTGTCTCAGTCTGTCTTCATAGGAGAGGTACTTCAGCTCTCTTGTCATCTTAGTGTTCCTCCTCTGGGGTGACCTACTCCAGCAGGTCCAGGTCTTTCTTATGTTGAGGGCAACAGGGCTAAATACAGTAGATGCTCTCAGGAGCACAGAATAAAAGGCAAGAATCACCTCTCTCCTGCTGGGCACATTTCTTTCCATGCAGTACAAGATATAGTTAGCTTTCTGGGCTGCATTTGCACGTTACTGACTAATATTAACTTTTTTTCATTCACTAACACACCTAAGCTCTTCTCTGCAGTGTTGCTCTTGATCCATTCATATCCCAGCCTGCAAATGTACTTGTGATTACCCCAATCCATATGTATTACTTTTCACCTGACCTTGCTTAATTTCATGAATGATTTAGGCTGGAACAGACCTTTCATATTGTCTAGTCCAACACCCTCCTTCCCTGTCGTGGATAGGAGTGTCTTTCACTAGATCAAGTTGTGCAAAGCCCCATCCAACCTGACTGTGAATGCTTCCAATAATGGGACATTCAACAATAGTGTATTAATTGCATCATTCAGCTCGGTGTCATCCACAAAATTGCAGATTATTCACTCAGTCTTGTTGTCTATGTCACCGACGAAGATATTAAATACTATTGGGGTTTTTGTATGGAGTTTTGAAGGACACTTCTCATTACTGATTTCCACTTGGTCATTAAACCATTTACTATAATTCAATAGACATGGTCAGTTTCCTTAACCTTTGGTGCATCCACCAAACCCGTGTCTCTCCAATTCAGTGGACAGAGTGTTGTGGGGGACCAGATCAAAGGATGTACCAAAGTCTAGATAGATAACATAAGTAGCTCTGAGTACCAGGACTTAACTTATTTTGACTGGCACAGAGCAATAAGTCTGATGCATTCATAGATGTATCACAAACTAGTTACACTAGGAATAATAATAGCCAGGCAGAGCTCATCACTTTGTATGTAAAGTAAGGGGGTTTTTTGTTTGTTTTCTTTGGGTTTTTTTTTTCGTTTTTTTTTTTTCTCATCTAAATTGCTTACATGTATTTATTTTTAATTTCCTCTATTGTTTTGAGGTTTGCTTCTTCTTCTTGTTTGTTTCCTAGCCCCCTTCAATTTTGTTAAATGCTGTTCTTTTCAGTGTGGCCTTTGACATACTTCTTAAACTAGGTTTGTGCCAATAGCAGACTGTCCCATATTACTCTCTTTCTGAGATCCTTTGTAAATAAGGTAAACAGAAGAAGTCTTAACATGGTATCCTTCAGAAACTCACTAATCATATCCCCTTTTGTCTGAACTGAATAGTTTAGAATGTTTTTTAAGCTTTCTATTTGTCCTGATGAATAACAAAAAGATGTATCTATGTATTCATTTTGCAGAACCTTTTCTCAGTATCAAACAATGCATAACAAAGAATGAAAGTGAGAATATTAATTTCATGTAAATCATGTCACAAGAAACCAAACAAGTTGTGATTTATCAAGTTTACAAAAATTTGTGTATTATAGTTTTATTACAATGGAACCAATCTTACTCTGAAGTAATTAGATGAAATCTGTGTGAAGAACATCTGACTGTAGTCAAACTTGAAATGAATCAGCTATATGTCATACTAAGTTTTCCTCCTTTTCTGTTTTAACACTATGAAGAATTGTATTAATTTTCCAACTAATTAGAATGATCATAATTCAGAAGTCTAGCATCAAATTTTACTTTCTTTCTACGAATTTTAATTAAGCAAGCAACTCAGAACAGATTATATCTTTGTATAGAAAAGACATTAAAAAGAGTTTGAAATAAATTCTCACAGAATGTGCTTACCAAAGAATTCTGAATGCCTTAAGTCATAATGAATCAGCAAAAACATCAAATATTTTCATCTTAGAAGTATTCAATTAATGAGGAAAATATAAGAAACTCCCTCATTTCTAATGATTGACAGAAGAACAGAAAAAAAGACATACATTATTTGTGAATAGTTTTAATGAGTTCCATTTCTATTGCAATTCAGGATATTTAGCAGATGCATTAAGCTTTACAGAACTTTTGTGAATGTAATGATATTTTCATGATGACTATACTCATGTCACTAAAGTAACAATGCCTTGGTCCGTTTTGCACACACTATTTTGGTAAAATAGCAATTGAATGCTTTTCTTAATATAGCCTACTATTATAAAAATTATTTTCCTGTAATAAAATGTTATTCCCTACCTGTTTTTAAGCACCCCATTCAGCTACCAAAGTTAAAAACTTAAGTATTGTACACTCTGTGTTGCCAGTGAAGAGAAACCAATGAAAAAAATTCTTAAAAAATCATTGTAATGAGATGTAAGTCTCTGAGAATAGAATGGAATGAAAACTGTCTTTATTTAAAAAAGAAAGTACATATACTATAAAAGCTACTACTTTCAGATTGAGTTCCTCCAAGTTATACAGGCTTCTATTTTGCCCCAGCAATATGCACACTAGCAGAAACATATAAAAGGATACAAACCAGAAAATAATAGTACCTGATATTTCAGAAAAAAAAATATTTATTTGTTTTTTCCACTCTTTATATATACAGGACAACACTATTGCTTATAATATAATACAATACAGAGAATAAGAAAAACTATCTGTTCCAGAATTTCTTTGCTAATTGCATTATAAAAATAAACTATTATTGCTACTAAATTGCTACTCCATAGTATCAAGTTGCTGTGATCTTGATGAGGGACAGTATTGCAGTAGGCAATGAGTAGAATAGCTACTAATTATCATTTCTATATGTCTAATTTGGAAAGAATGTTTCAAATTTGTAACAATTAATGCAATAATCTATCTAAACTCTGTAACTCCTGAAATTACTCGAAGTCACAGTGAAGAAGAGAAACTGAATGCCTTTTTGCCTTACCATCAGAGAAATGAGTTGATGAAACTAAGATTAGAAAAGTTAGACATCAGGAAGTTAAAGTGCATTTTACACATTTACATTCAGTACAGACATTTATATTCCTCTTTTAAATATAGATACATTAAGGGCAATGAGTTCAATGATTTTTTTAAAAAATCTGTCTTTCATTTTACCCAAAGGGATATTTAAACTTTGTTTTAAAACATGTATTAAACCAGCCCCCCCTCCCAAGCACTACTATGAATGTTCACTCAAGTATATATAAATCTCAAGAAACTGTATCTGCCATAATTCAGGCATAATATTTTGTTCTACTCTGAAACTGCCTGGTCAAAATCTAAACATAAATGCTTGACACAAGTCTAGTGGGCTGTTGCTATAGCTAATGTGTTTGGCTTCTGAAGTGCATGTGCCTATGTACACACCACACTCAGTCTTAAATATGGGAGCAGAGGTCTAACACAAGACAATTTGATCTTCAGTTTTTTTTTTTTTTTCTCCATAAATGGATGTAAATCTAAATAGACCTTTTCACCCTCTTTCAAGGTTTACCACACTCAATGGATTACTCATCAATGTTGTAGAAGGACACCTTTTGATTATGGAAGCAATGTTACTGAGTCTTGTTTATTGTAGAACTTGTTTTTCCACTATATCCTGGGACTTCACATCCAGTAGAGTCAATTTTCCTAGATTTCTTTACATCAGTGCTAGTAAGACAATGAATACTGACTAGTACTTCTAATAACCACAGTGACACAAAAATATCTATCTTTATATACACATTTTTTTTTTCCTAGGACTTTCTTATTCTTCTTACTAAAGATAAATTTTCTATATGTCCATACAACTGAGAACAGTATAGCTACTATGTCCTACACTTTCTGTGAGGTGTGTAAGGTGCCTTTTTTATTATTTTTTGGTCTTTGGAAATCTTGATAAACTGTTGACTTTGGGGCATATTTCTAACACGTCACAAACGCTACTGAAAATTGACATGCAGAAATATTTTCTCAGATTCTGTTCCAATGTAGATCTGTGGTGGTTTAGGCCAACATCCACCCAGTCATAATATTACTTCCCCTCCTAAGTTGGACAGGAGAAAGAGAGAGAGGAATATAACAAACTGCTTGTGAGTTGAGATAAGGACGGAGAGATCAAATTTGGCAATTAACGTCACGGGCAAAACAGACTCAACTTAGGGAGAAAAAAGGTTTGATTTATTAAAGAAACAATAAAAGCAGGGAGACGAGAAATAAAACTGTCTTAAAACACCTCCCCCACCCCTCCACTTCCTGGGACTCCCTTTCCTTCCCCACCAGCGGCACAGGGGATCAAGGATGGGGGTTGCAGTCAGTTCATTACAGATGGACTCTGCCGCTGCCGCTTCTCAGAGGGAGGCCTCCTCACACTTCCCACTGCTACACTGTGGGGTCCCTCCCC
>WBNH01006073.1:292453-331017 GCA_013401255.1 Urocolius indicus
CTTCTTCTCAAATATGTTATTCACAGAGGCGTTACCTCCACCACTAATTGGCCAGGCCTGGGTCAGGTGCAGGGTCCAGCTTAAAATTGACTGGTCCTTACCCTGTCAGCTACAGGGGAAGCTTCTGGCATCTCTCTTTGTTTAAAGAAGCCACTCCTTTAGCCCTCATGCTACTGAAAAAAAAAAAAAAACCTGGCCCAGGCCAAAACCACTACAAGATCTTACAGATATCATATTTTTGTCTATTCTTTGTTTACTATTACTTTAATCTGATTATTGCATTTTTTTTAAAAAAATGAAGAAATATTTAAGATTTGGGAGAAGCAGGTTATGGTTCTCCACTCTTGATCCTTTTTTTTTTTTTTTCCCCCTCTTTCTCCATCATGTGTTCTCTGACAAGCTACATTTACTTTCTGTCCAAAATAAACTAAAAATACATTTATTTCTCATTTTGTTGTAATCTAGAATATCTACATTAAAGTTATTCTGTGCTGAATTGATATAAAAATACCAATTTCTCCTTATATAGTCTTGATTTTAATTTTAATAGATATACATGAATTAAACTAGCAAGAATGCACTCAGCCTGAAAACCTTGTACTGCCTTTTAACATTTCTGCTCTATGTTCTGCTATTTTACCCAACATAGGGCTTTGTATCTTTTTTCTGATTCAGAGGAAAGTGCTGTTATCACTTTGGCACTGGACTGTTATCATATAGTACCACTGATGTAAATACAGCACTATGGTTAACTCTGACCATTACAGAGAATATTAAGATCATTACATACAGTAGATTCTATACTTGATATTCATCATACAGACTGTCAAACCCCCTTTTCTAATTCCACTTATAAAACTTACTAATTACAACACAAAATTTCAATGTATATGACTGATTTACAGTCCAATCAGCTTTCCCTTTGATATTTTAGAGGGTTATTGCTAAAACCAGCAGTAATATTTGCTTCTAGCAGGAGGAACCTCACTTCATGGCCCAATAACATCTGTTTAAATATTTTTCAGATGCAAAAAGAGGAAAACATTGTTCAAATGATAGCATGAACCAGTGTGATGGGTTTGCATGGAATTATTTTTACTTTGTAACAGAGTGAGGGGCTTGTAGTGCAGCCCAGTGAACAGTTCCCAAAACTTTCTCTGGCTTTGAGTTTGAACACACCTCTGGCTAGGTGTGGCCAATCTTGTGCCTCTGCCATCATTATTATTATAGAATGGAAATTTGTAGCATGTAGGAGGAGAAGGAAGGGTGGGATGAGATGGAGGCAACCATGTAGACCCCAAAGTCAGAGAAAGAGTAAGCAGGGAGGAGAGCCAGACTGAAGAACACCCTGCAGTTCATGGTGAGAGAACAGCTGTCCTCTGCAGCCCATGGAGGGTAATTGTGGGACTAAGAGTTGCCTGCAGTTCTGGGAAGATTCACAGGGGTTGTTTTGGACCCTGACCCAGAAGAAGTTAAGAGAAACTGCCACCTTTGGATGAATATAAGTCAGAGCGTCCAGTGCAGGACTCCCTTGTGTGTGAATGACCCTGCACTGGAGCAGAGATCAGTCAGGAGTCCACCTGCTTTGACTGGAGACAAGTGGCAGGAGCAATCAGGAAAGGACTGACGGAAATCCGCATTCCCTGACCTCCTGTGCTGTTCAGGGTGGGAGGAGGTAAGAACCCCAGGATTAGATGCCTGAGCCTGGGAAGAGAGGAGGGGTGGTGGGAAGAGGGCTGGTTGTACATCATTTATCCTACTCTATGGGGTTTTTTTTTTGGTTGGGTACTTCTGTTTGTTATGATTTTGGGTATTGGAGGATTAAATTAAGTTTCCTTTTCTTCTCCAAGTTGAGAAATCCTGTTTGTTTTCCCTGAGATCACAAGTGGTAAGTGAGCCCTCCTTGTCCTTAGGAGTTTCCAAAGGCCCTTGTTACTTTTCTTTTCTTTGTCTGATTGGGAGGAGGAGGAGTGAAAGAGCAGCTGATCATGGTCCTTTCCTCCCAGATGGGTCTGAATCATGACAATCAAGAATGGGCTAGAAAGAGATAGATGGTGGTTATCTAGTCCAATCCCACACTAAGAGCACTAACTTACATCAGGCTGCTCAGAACCTTGTCCAGCTGTATTTTGAAGCATAAGACTAACAGATTTATTTAAAGTATTTTCCTTCTGTTGTATAGGCATAATTTAAAAGTTACAGATATGAGACTCAGTCTTTGACCAGTTTTTCTCTCTTTCAAAATTCCTAATTTCATTATAGCTTGAACCTGGCAAGAGATTTCAATTAACTTCATATCTTCAAGAGGATTTCATGAAAGTCTATGAAATTAATTTTTCAGAATGTCATGAGCCTATCCCTTCCTTATTTTCATACATTGCAATTAATATTGCTTTCCAAGGAAAGAGATTAATAAGTATAAAACCGTGAAGTCAGTAGAAAATATTTTCACAGAATCTCAAGGGCTGAAAGAGACTTTGAAAGATCATCTATTCCAACTCCCCTTGCAGAGCAGGACATCAGTATCAAAACTACACTGTTCATAGATATTTCTAATCTCAGCCTCTCAACTTTTAGTGTAGATGTATCATCAGCCTGTCCTCTCTATCCTGCAACTTGCTCAGACCTTCTTTTCCTGACATCAGACCTCACATCCAAGTGAAAAAAAAAAAAGACAGAGCAGACTAGGGTAGGGACCTTGTTACACTCAGTATAGGCAAAAGGGGAGGACATCAGATATAAAAAGATAGCAGCTGTTACTTGGTCTTGTTTCCACTGGAAGCATCCAATGCTTTCACAGTTGAAGAGTCCTCATTATTTAGCACGAAAAACTTCAATAATAAAATGGAAAGAACTGTTGTACTAAGTAGATGCTGCAGGGGAGTGAGGTGTTTGTGGTGAGGGTCTCTCCCAGTCTGTGGTTCACTCATCTCTATATTTGTATGTTTCCCTGTCATAATCCTCTTCCTTTTCCCAGGCCACCAGCTACATCCTGGCCACAGCCTCATGCATACAAAGGATTATGTTTTATCAAAAACGACTGTGTTAGAAATAACACCCCCCCCCTCAATGAGCTCCTCCCCAGAGCTGCTTTTGGAGCAGGGGAGGTTGCAGTCACTGGTCTTGGTGCAAGGGTTAAGCCAGTGACACCCAGCTCAGGCCATGGAGAGGTTGAGCCCCTGCACTGCCAGGTCAGCATACAGCCCGGGCCTCCCCCTGCTGAAGGCAGACATCATATTTACAGGACTACAGTCTCCACCAGCTGTCTTGCCTGTCAGTCCTCATTGCAAATGAAGAGGCAGGTATCTTCTGGCTGTACATCTCATGAGACAGAAGTCCAAGGATGAAAGTCTTGACAATAGAATCAGAGGGCTGAATACTAATGAAGCATCTATCTTTCATGGGCCTCCACTCTTCCTTTTACCTTGCTGTAAACTTTAAGAAGGAAGTAGGATGGAAGAAGTCAGTGAGAAAATATTAAGAAGGTTTTACCATGTCTCCACTGAATACATTTTTAAGAAGATGCCTTTAACAGTCAGCTGGCAAGGACTTTGTGAAAAAGGAACCATGAAGACTATTTCACCCATTCAGACACGATCCTTAGTGGTCAGGCTTACCTGCTACTTTTCTTCACGTAGTTATTTAAATCCATGTAGGTAATAAAAGACTTAGTCTTCTTATTATTCTGTAGTGTTTTATCCTCCTTACAATGTTGTTACAACGCAAAATGCACTCCCCAATGTACTGGTAGGTATATCAATATAACTAAAAAAACTTTCTGAGCATATAAAAAAACAGATGATACCTCACACTATGTGTATTGGAATGAAGAATGAGGAGAGCAATTAGAGGATAGTAAAATAGAAGGGGAGTTAAATTAATTTTTTGCAGCTGTCTTTACTATCAAGGGCTACAGGGAAATCACTCTTCCAAGGGCATTTTTCATGAGAAATTATTCTATGGCCTGAATAAAATGATAGTCTCCAAGGAGGAAGTTATAGTGCAACTTTAAAAACTTAAGTCTAGTAAATCACTAAAACCAGATAATATTCATCTGAGAGTTGTGAAGGAAATTAAGTGTGAAATAGAGAAGTTACTGGCAAAGATATGCAGTATATCATTAAAAAGTAACTAATCCAGGCCAAAAAGTTGCTGTGATGGTTCATGGCGTTGGAAAAAACTATACTTTGTATAGTTTTTACCTCATAATGCCTATAGAAACCCCTGAGTAGGATAAGAACTTAGGGACTAGGAGTACTCTTCTGCTAAAACTTTTTTACTACATTCTGTACCCCACATACAGCTTCAATAAGTTCATAATATTGTAAAGATGCTGAAAATTTAACTCTAAAATCAGAAAGACATCTAATAAAAAATAATCCTTTTGAAGCCTTCTGAGTAACATTTAGCATTTTAACAATAAATTTTACAAAACTACATAGTCATCTTCTATATCACATTCAAAAGCATTTATCTCTCAGGATAAGAAAGAAGAAAAAAAAACAAACAAAGAAGCTTTTTTCAAAACAACTCATCAGTTAAGAAATTGAAACTACTAATCCATAGTTGAAGATGAATAAAGATAAGCCATCTTTTGGAAAAAAAAACAAAACAGGTAATTTGCTGAAAACTGCAGTTCCATAGACTTTGAAATAGTCAACAGTTCAGGCAGTATCTCCTGTGTGGTTTTAGCATATGAGTGTTTGTGTTTTTTCTTCTTAATCTTCAAATTCAGTAGAATTAGCCCTTTAACCCTTATACTTTAGAAGAATGGATAATCTTCCTGGACTTGGAAAAAAAAACTTTATATAAGTTTTATTCTTCTGCCATTTGTTTTTGTAAATTTTAATCCCACTTTTGTAAAAGGTTGTCCTATTAAGCCTTCAATGTGCTGTCTATCAGAGAAGGAGATGAGGATTTTCAGTCATAGGTTTGCCAAGTTGATGAAGAGGGCTTTAAATTGGAGTTGCTGGAGGAGGGGAACTTCAATTTATCCCACTCTTACCAATTTAATGCCAGTGCCAGCAATAGATATCCAGAGCCTGGAGAGGGATCACAGGTCAGCAGGACAGCTCTTCATGATCAGCACAAATGAATTCCAGACACTCCAGCTTGTAAGTTAGCTCCATCATAAGGGGCCAACTTCAATGCCTCTATGCAAATATACTTAAATGGGGAACAAATAATAAGAATTACATATGTGCACAAACATGCAGGGCTATGATCTTATTGACATCACTGAAACGTGTTGATTGGCTCCTATGGCTGGACTGTTGGAATGGAATGATTCAGGTTCTTTAGCAAGGACAGGAATGGGACATGAGGAGGGCATGTCACTGTCAACATCAAAGACCAATTGGACTGCATGAGGTTGCAGTCTAGGGATGAATTAAGAGATGACAGAGAGCCCATGAGCCTGGATTAAAGGGAGAAGGACAGATGACATTATAGCAGGGATCTGGTACAGGCCATACAACTAAGAAAACCAAGCAGATCAGACTCTCTATGGACAGATAGGAGCAGTCTCATGTTGAGCCTTGGTCAAGAAGCACTGGTCCTCATAAGAGAGTTCAACCACCTCAATATCTGTTGGACAACACAGTAAGACATAAGCGATTGGAAAAGTTTATGAAATACGTTGATGATAATTTTATTCTCCAAGTACCAGAGAAGCCAATGAGGAGAGATGTTATGCTGGACATTATTCTCACCAACAGGAGCAGGTGGGTGGAGAAGGTGAAGTGCAAGGGCAGCCTTGGCTGCAGTGACTGTGAAATGGTGGATTTAAAAGATCCTTAGGGCAATGACAGAGGTGCACAGAAAGCTTGCTGCCCTGAAATTCAAAAGAGCAGACTATGGCCTCTTCAAGGATCTGCCTGGTAGAGCAACAAGTGAAAAAGCCCTGTCAAGTGTGTTATTAAACTCTATATCTCAAGCCATCAGTTTTCTCACTTTTACCTTTCTGATTCTATCTCACATCCACTTGGCAAAAAAAGAGCAAATGGCTGTGCTTGATGTAGGTATGAACCAGGGTCAAACCTTTGCACAATCCTAACAGGAATATGTTGAGAACATAAGACTATTTCAAAATGTTTCAGTTTTATTTTTGGCAGAACCGCTTACCTGGGGAAAATTCCAAACCAAGATTTTTTGGCTTCTTGTGGATAAGCTGTGGAATGGTTTGAACTCTCAAGAGAAGAGATTTTAGAACAAATTCCTATGACAAACAATAATAAATCAGTAGTAATACATGATATTCATCCACATATAGCAGAGAAACTCAGTTATGAAATTGCTGAAATATTAATCATGGTTTATTATTTACTGTGTAAATCAGTCTCAGTACAAAGGAATGTAAGTTAGCAATGTAAACTGACATAGGTTTTTAGAAAGGCCTCTAGCAAGGACTCTAGCAAGTGACGATGAATAAATCTAGCTCTTTTAGAAAGCAACATAATAGATGCTATAATAAAGAACAGTATCAGTGGATGCATGAATAAATGTGGCATAATGCAAAGATCAATACAGCTTTGGTGAAAGAAATTCATGCCACAGAAATCTATTATTGTTCTTATAAATAATAATTATAAATAATTATAAATAATAATATTTATCAATTAATATTGAATAATTAAATCTTAAAAAATGCCTCATTAAAAGGGATTAAGAATGAGGAATTATTATTGAATAGATTCATAGTTGGTTAAGAGGAATATACAGGGCTGAACAGATAGATAATTTCACAGTGGTGAGATTTGAAAATTATGTAGAAGATATAAATTTTGCAATTGTTACAAAACTACAAACAGCTGTAGATTAATCCCATGATACTTGAGTAACTGGGTAATATAATGTCTGATGACATTTAGAGTTGGCATAGAGCCATTTAAATGAGGAAAAACCTCAATTCCAATTATACGTACATGATGAACTGAAAATTAGCTAAATGATTTAGGAACATTCAGATATGGATTCCTCTATCTATTATGGATTGGTTTCTTATTCTTAAAATTCACAAGTAGTCCGAAAAGCAAGCAGAAGTTCATAAATTACTACAGAAAGAATGGGAATTAAAACTCAGTATGTTGTTATAACACTGAGAAGTTTGATGTTGCGGTAATCTCCATCACTGCTATGGGATATATTTTATGCCACCAGCTCTCAGAATGTAGTAAAAATAGAAGAGATAAAGAGAAGAATGTGAGGATGGTAAAAAAAGGAATAGGCTGCAACCCAGTATATATTCTGCTCTTTCAGTAGACTGTCTCATACAGAGAAAGAAAAAAAAATATTTTAATTCAGTGGCAATTCAATGTTTATTCAGTGATTCACCTTCTGTACCAGAAAGTCAAGTGGTCCCACAGTCTTATGTAAAAGAACTCATTATTTTTTAACAAAATCATATATATGGAAATCATGTTTTGTGTAACACAAAAGAACATGAAGCATTAGTCCTATAAATTACAGAATTTAAATTCCAATTAAAAAATAAATCATTACTAACTTACAGAAATAAAAGTCTTGTCAGGTTTTAATGCACTATATAATTATATTCTGGTGTCTTATTAACATGTCTTCCAACACCAAGTAGTTATAAAGAGTTAGGTTTGTGGAGAAAATGAGGTAATATAAATGTCCTGACTTTATTGTATATCACACATTCTAGATCTCTACCCATAGAATTAACATAGAGTTGTTTCCCTGTTTAAAGCTCATTTCTAAGAACAAAAATATGTACTATGTATTGCCCACTGTCGTATTTCATAGATTCAAATTCATGTTGGTATATAAAAATCTAGGTGGTACCCTTTCTGTCTGGTCTTGACGTTTGCATCAAATTGAAATTTATGTCAAATTGTATATACCATGTCAAAACCTCCTTTATATGTATAGATGAGATCTTTTACTGACATCCTATATTTCTTATGTATTTTGTATCTGGGATTTACCTGACCTCTGTACAATAGATCTCTAAGATAGGTTGAATGAATAGTCCCTTACCTATTTCTTTGTAAAGAATATATAGAAATACTTGCTCTATATAGATGTCTACACTACAGACTCAAATCTTTGATGCTATGAAAGAGTATACAAGTCTTGTCACATGAATACTATAATTCCTTCACAGGATTGTGAAGTAGATTTACTGTTGCTGCAAAGAAATGGACTATCATTTACTTTCAAATGCTACAGAAATGGTTTTTATTGCTCTATGGCAACTGCTAAGCTTTTTTCCAGTTTTCTTTTTAGGCAGGTTTTTATTTCTTTCCATTTTTTTTTTTCAGTAGTGTACAAATATTACTGGAAGGATGGCTCGATGTCGCATGTTGCTTGTTTGTTAACTGAGGAAAAAAAGGCTTTAAATTAGTATGCAAGAGGGATACAGACCTGGACTTATGCCTATACGCATGCCATATGTGTATGTGTAATGAACTAAGTATATGTTTGTTATTGCTACTCTATTGACATTCAGTCCAGATATGACAAATTCATTTGCCCTGGAAAAGAGGTAATTTTGACAATATCAGAAAGACAGAAACACTCTGGTGCATGATAGGAAAATGAAAGACCATGGGGACAAATTGAAAAGAGAAAAGTTCAGTTTGAGTATAATAAAAATCGATTTCCCTGTGAAGACAACCCAGTAATGGAGCAGGTTGCACACAGGCACTGTGCCATCTCCATCCCTGTTTTTCAGCAATCAGCAGTATAAAGGCCTAAGCAACCTGCTCTCACCCCATAGGTAACCCTGCTTTGAAGGTTGGAGGAGGGATCACCTGAGGCCACATTCAACCTGAATTATTTAATGATGCAATCTTATAATTATGCTTTGCCATGGTTTGATCTCAGCCAGCAACTAAACCCCACATAACTGCTCACTCACTTGACTTCAATGGAATGGGAGAGAGAATCAGAAGGCTAAAAGTAAAAAAACTCATGGATTGTGATAAAGACAGGTTAATAACGCAAACACCATGTACTTATGAAAGCAAACCAAGGAATTCAGTCACACCTTTCCATCCACAAGCCTCCCCAGATAGCAAGGTTCTGTCATGTGTAATAGTTACTCGGGAAGACAATTTGCAAAAGAAGGATCAAATATTATTTAGACTAATTATTGAGATTTGCATTTGGATCTTCTCTACTCTGTACAGCTAGACACAGGGGACTAAAAAAAAGAATCCTCAAATCTTTAGATTAGAAATATGTCTCATAAAATACTTAACAAAACATTGAAAGAAGTGAAAATTGCATATTGTGATTAGGACTTCAGAGTAGTAGGTGGAACACATGGATTCTGGATATTTGGCTGCTTATGTTTGAATAGGTTATACAAAATAGAACAATATCAACAAGGAAGAGTAAGAGTCCTATTGTTTGCAGCTTTCACAGGCATATAACAAATTTATTTCAATATTTTCAGGTAGAGGAAGGCAGAAAATCTGGATTACTATGAAAAAATTTTTATATAAGGGTGAATTATACAATTATCTAAAATAATTGTTCTCATTTTTCTTGCAAATTATGCAAAAAAAAAAGGACTTTATATGTTTTGGTAAAATTCGGAGTTACATGCTGAAATTTAAATATATTTTGAAATTTCATTTTAATGAGAGAGAGTGTAAGAATGACTCCCCCCAAAACCCTGTCAGTTTCTAGGGTTGTTGGCATTTCTTTTTGGAGTTTCTAGGTTTTTTTTTTTAAATTGGATTTTGGGGGATTTTTTTTTTGTTTGTTTAATTTTAATAGCTGAACTGAAAAATTTTGTGGCTTCATAACTCTAAGTTATACACTGTCTTCTCAAGTTATTTGTGACACTTTCATCTAATGTACAAAGAAGGGCTATGGCTGGCCTCATTGTGTCTGGTTTGGCCAAATTGTTTAGACTCTTCATAAATATGTGTCTCATTAGAAAAGTCAGTAGTGATAGAGAAATCACAAAAAAGTGTATCCACAGGCTATTGTTTAACTCAAATGATAGCACATGTCAGCCGCTTCATCTAAATTGCTGTTTCTTTCTAACTCAATTTGAACTTCTCTTACTGAAGACCTATATTACTGGGAAAATTGCAACTCTCGAAATATCTTGCATCACTTAGTCGCTAGTCAACTGTCCCGAATAAAGCTTCAATGTTTCTGCTTTCAGTACTGACAGCAAATTAGAACTGGCAATGTTGTTTCCTTCTGTAAGTGAAAAACACTCTTGTATTTTTTTTATTCCTCAAACATAGTATTCCCACTCTCACATGAAAAAAAAAAAAATTGGGTTTCATATCCAAAATAAGTTATGGCTGCATGAATAACTGAAGCTGGAAGTTCTGTAATCATCTTTCACCATATGTCGAAGGCATTTCCATTTGAGATAGTGCTCCTTAGTTTCCGGATCTTTGTTCTCAATCTCCTTCATGAATGTACTTCTCTGTTGAATCTTGCTGGCTATTCCTTGATATAATCTTCTTCCCTCAGAGATGTAGTATGCCTCTGCCTTTTAGGGATTATATTGCAATATGAATCCTGCCCAGTTTATTCAAAGTAATTCCATGTTACTTAGTTCTGTTGTTCCTGACTTTGAATTAAATCAGATTTTCTTTTGGTCTCATTATGTAATGTAATTTGAATTTTAATCATTATATAAAGTTCCTAAACATGCTTGTTGGCCATTAAAGGTAGTCTCTTCTCCTAAATGGGTCCCTATCTACTTCAGTGGAGGCCTGCATAGGCTAAAGCATTAGTTAATGAGGAAAAGTTTGTTAGATCTCAGTTGACACATAGTTGAAATTTGGTCACTTGGTTGCACTAGATTTGATTCTGCAAGAAATCCTGCAAGATAATAAAAAAGAAAAGTTTTTGTTTAATTGGAAGCACTGAACTTTTTAAAGGACCAACTCTAAAACTATAATTTAGGAACCCAAACTGAAACTTAGAAATTTCAATTTTGACCCACTCCTTAAAAGTTATCAGAAGAAATGGCATTTCAGATGCCTCATTTAACACAAGTATCTTCTCCAGATATGTGAAGTTCAGCTTCTGTATATCATCAAGGTCTCCTATTCTTGGCAATATTGAAAGTTTCACAGTGCTTTGGAATCAAGGCATTCTTTTACCAAGGCAAATTATACTATTACATTTTTAAGAGGATATAAAATGGTGGAAGCCAAACGTGTTGGCAAGACTGACATAAAAAATGAAGAAAGATATCATCTAAGGAAACCTTAGAGTAAAGAGATGGATGAATTTGGTTTAAATCCTTCTGTCTGGGTAAGACTTATTTTCTATCTTCAAAAGAAATACTTTAGCCATGAGTTGATTTGATCGGTTGAAAAGTTTAGGAATATGGTCAATAGACTTCCTTTTGAAGGTCTTTTAAATGTTAAAAAACAAACTACACATTTGATGAGACAGCAAAAGTGTAAATATAAACATCTGTCTAACCTGGATATCAGAGTACTTGGATGGATGTGATGTATAAACTCTTCTCCTACAGGATGCTTTCTGTAAGATGTATGTAGTAATAATATAATAATAAACCAAATAATAAACAGCTCAGACTGCTCAGGCACACTGAGAGTGGTGAGTTTGTGCCCCACCAGGTTGGAAGGGCAATTCAAATTACCTGTTTCACACCAATGAGTGTTCTAACTACAACACTGTTGAAAACAGTAGAACAGGACAGAAGATTGATCTTTTTGTTTTGTTTTAGAAGTAATAATTACTGAATAACATGCTTAAAAAACCCGGAAAAATAATATAGATGTTTAACTATAAGATTTAAACCATTTAAGATTAAGATTTAAACCAAGGAATTCAAAGTGGAAGGACAAACAGATATTTTCAGATGTTGCCACAATGATTCCCTTATGTCTTAAATTTTTTAGAATACATTGTGCAACAGTCATAATCAAAAAGGCTATCTAACAGTTACTTCCTTTCTGTGGGCTATGACTGGGCAGTTTTTCTCATTTTTGAGTATTAGGCTGTGGTACAGAGTTAGATAATAAGTAACATATTTTCTTGTATGTTTGCAAAGTAATTAATTTTCTTTTGCTGCTATTTCATTACCTCAGGCAAACACAATTTATACTTTTTTAATGCTGATATTAAAAAATACAGTAATTTGTTTCACTCATGAACTATAGAAGGAATCTAAGGTAATCTACCATACAAAGGAAGAATACTGTCATTTAAATGTTTCATTCTGAATCAATGATCTTTATTCTGCAAGGTCTTATTCAATAGTAATTCATTTACTATAATAGAATTTCATGGGAAGTAAACGAGAATACCACTGGCTGCATTATATTGTAGAAATTTGCAAGGTTAGTTCTGTAGTGTTCCCTGAGTGAATTTCGGTGAGACCTCTTTCCTCTGAGTCCATCTTTGGTGGAAGTACCTACTTTCAAAGCACTTTTATGCCCCATTTCCATAGTGGAGTTGAAATTCTCCCTTCACCTCAGTAGCCACTGGTTACCAAAATGAAATTACATCTCTCCTATTGGCTGCTGAGTATCAGGCTGCTTCTTGTAGTAAGGAATTATATGCTGTCGTGTTAAAATGAAATCCTTTCTACTATTGTAGTTCTAACTGTGCAGAAATGGTGAGGCATCTAGGCCAATGAAACTTGAAAATTCTGATTATGAGAGTTAAAAAAACCTAAAGAAGAAAACCAAACCATATTCCCAAATTGTCACTGCTGCTACTTTGAGCAATCAAGATTTCCCATGCAATTTACAATAGCATTTTAAGTTGGGTTTTTTAATTGTTTTTTTTTTTTTGTTTTTAATTTGGAGTAGGGTAGGTAAATTGCTGTAGCTACATTGGGTAGGTTAAGGTGGTTTTACTGCGTTAAATTAACAACCTGATGTTTAGATATATATTTTCAGTAAACAGAGTAAGAGAGGCATTTCTACACAGAATAAGCATCTAATATAGTTAAGACTATGCTCTTTCTGTATTGACTAGAGAAGGTAACTGGACTACTAGTTTATATTATCCATGTGAATTTTAAAAAATATAAGATTTTTGATCATAAGTGGTTGGTTGTAAGCCAAACGCAGGTATCTCACCGCATTTATTAATCAAATTGAGGGCAAGAGAATGTCTCTTACATGAATTCTGGGCTCATAGAAAGGAAAGTTTTTTCCCTAATTGACAGAATTTCTCTGTTACCTGTCCTTTGTGAAATTATTTGACAGGTGTCTATAATTCTGTAATGTACTGACAAAGCTTTTGTCTTTCAATTTACTTGTTTGATTGTTTGCAATTTTTTCTGGAGTTAATGTAATGTGTATTACATTCGCTGTATGCAGATCTTAATGGCTGGCAATCCATCATGCTAGCGGTCAGAGTGCTGTAAATGGTTTTCAGGGTATTGTTTGTTGTTGTTTTTTTGGTTTCATTTCCAATATCTGGTTTTAGATAAGGAGTAGGCATATGACCTCTTGAGGTCCTTTCCAACTGGACTTATCCTATGATTCTATGCTTTTTAGCTTGAAATTCACATTTTCTCCATTATATGCTACAATATCATTTACATTTCTGAGATATAACTGTTGACTACATGTCGAAGAGAGCACCACCGGAGAAATGACAGCAAGACCAATATGGTTAAGGTCATAACTCTCCACTTTATTAGCGAGCATCAGGCTTTTATAAGCAATGCAAAGCTAGCTTGGTTACAGTAATTCTGATTGGTCTTTTCCAGCTGCACTTTCTGCGATAAGCCTTGCAGTTTCACATACTCCTTCAGGTTCTGCTTTGCTACATCCTTTTAAGCTTACACAGTTTCTTTCCCACACGCTCAGCTACCTTCATATTTATACTCTAACGAGTAACTTGTCCTTGATGATTCTTCAGGCCCACTGTTCCCAGGCTGACGTAACCCAAGTCTAAGGCCTGCATCTGAGGCCTGTGTCTGAGCCTCATGCAGCTTACAGTCTCACATAAGGAAAGTCAGGACGGGCCACAGGTCCTTTTTCCTTCAGGTGTATTACTACAACTACAAATGTCTCCACCGAGTGAATCTGAGAATTTTGATCACTGACAGTGAAAGTATGTGGTTACTGTTTCCAATTAATTGAGTTAAATAAGTCATGGTTACTGCAAGTATTGACTCTGTCTATATCTTGCCATAAAATATTAAAACCCACTAATATTTCTTTGATGTAGTTTTCAAATACCATGTTAAAAGTTGCAGAAATCAATTGTAAAATCAATTGCTAACAAAACCCAAGATAGATCAATTTTCAAAAAGGCATAATGCATTGCAAGGCTTTTGTTTGATTAAATACTTCCAGTGCAAGTATGTGCCTGTTTTCAAATGTTTCTCTTATGAAATTGTGACTGATACATATTTGCATATAACAAGAATATTTTTCTATAGTGATGACACGGAATATACTACTCTTACATCTTGTATAAGGAGATTTTTAGTTTAATTTTTTTAAATTTCTTTAGGTAAAAGTAGCTTTATCAAGGTTATTGTGCACAAAAATGACAATGAGCTAAAGATATATCCTAAAAATCTGTTGCTATAATTTAGAATGAAATATGCCGACCTGAAGATCACTTGCTATAATTATGTATGTAAATTTCCTTAAAACTCATATGTTGACTTCTTAAAAAAATACTACAAACATTATAATTTATTCTTTAAATGCATAGTTTTATGTTAGGTTAAAAGTTTATTGATAATCTTGACACCGCTTTAAAAAGAGAACAAAAATGCAAGACCATGGCTTTTTCAGAAGTGATTAATACAAGATATTTGCATCTTTTCTGAGTATTAAACACTACTCAGACAGTAAACAGTAGGCTATCACTTGTATTAAACATACATGAAAGTCTCTAAAGCATTTTATATGTTTTGAAAACTGAAGTATGTTATCCAGTGCTGGTAAGAAGGAAAATGTAATTTAGTTTAAAGCTTGGGGAGAGGAGTAAATAAAAAAACCCCCATGTTTCTTAGTTTCTTCCACAGAATAAGCATGCAGTAGAATGAACCACATAAAAAACCCAAAGATAATCCAAAAGCAATAAAAAACTCCAGATAGAACTATTGGAGACTACTGTCTCAAACTGAAGTAAAACCACTAAATACTAAAATGATAATGCATCTGTTATTTATGCTGATATGTGAAGCACCTGGATTGTTGAAAGATTCTGAAAGCGTAAAAGTCTAAAAAACTTTTTTATAAAAGAAAAATATTAGATCTCATAAATTTCTCTGAGATTTTACAACTCAATTGACATTTCCTGGAGAATGTTTTGTCTTTATAAAACATGACCTTTTTGCATAAAGCATCAGCCTTTTTGATTTATCCAGTCACTACACAGTTGAAGCAAAAATCTCTCCTCACTAAGCAAATGAATATAAATTTTGTCACTAAATAAATATTCTTTGATGCTAAATATCAAAATGACAATTTAGGACGATAAAGAATGTCTTAAAGTTTTATATAGATGCTGTTAAAGACTTAATTTACATCATGATTAATGTATTACTATATCTAAGGTTTAATTACAAAACCTACTTTTTTTTTCTCTACTTGTTTTTCACAGAATCTTAAGGGTTGGAAGGGACTTTGAAAGATCATCTAGTTCAACATCCCTGCCAGAGCAGGACCACCTAGATTAAGTCACACAGGTACTCATCCAGGTGGGTTTTTTCACCTATAATTTCACTGCATTTTCAGGTAGGAATAGGATCAGCACTTCTGTGAAAAAGCTTTGAAAAAAACATATTGCTTAGATTGTCCTTTATGTGCAAGTAATTTTATACCTTAAAAATTCTATGCTAAGTTTTAAAATATAAAATAAGATGTTAGAGTTCAGTTTATAAATCATTCTTATTCCTAAACTTCTGAAGGAATCGTTACTATATATCTTCCTGTGATAGCGTTCTTCAAATACAAGATTTTTTTTCCTATGTGAATAGAAATTCCACAAAACAATGTTGAATTGCAACAGTATAGAATATTTACTACTTCTAGCCTCCTGAACTGTGAAAAAAATATTCATATGTCAGCAAGATGCAAAAAAACTAGCACATATCAAACACTCCTCTTAGATATGCGCTATCATCCCAGACAGAAAGCTTCACTTACGATAGCTAACAAACACATATGGTTAAGAATTATAAGTTTTTTTAACCACTAGTGTACATGTTGAGTAACACAATGAGAGTAATGTAATGCCTCAGATCATACTAGGTTTCAACTTAAAATTAATGTAATTCCTTAAAAAAATTATTCAAGCCTTGCTCTGACGAATAAGTTCAGTGTTTGAGTTCGGTAAGATTAGAGAAAGTAATATTTTCTTCATGGGAAGGCTAATACCTACTTTACATATCTGTTTCCACCTCATTTGTAAAATGGGTTGTATTTTCTTATGGTAATTATAAAATTCTCTCTTGCAACACAATCCATGTGGTAAAGAAGATAGAAGAAATGAAAGGCAAAAAAGAAAATTTTTTAACTCTAAGTTCTGTATTTTGATCAAAGCACTTTGTTTTACCCTATAACTGGTATTATTTGTAGTCAATACCTTGTGAAATCAATCATCTTAGATCTGCAAAGCAGAGGAATGCAAAATACTTTTGACTCAAATGGGAATCATTAAGATTCTTTCTGTTGTTACCTTTGACGAATAACATATCAAAGAAAATCTTTGTAATTATATTGATCTGTCCTTAATGGATTTGCATTAAATCATAATATATGTATGAGTTTTGACTGTACATAATTACAGTATGCTTCTGCTTATGAATATTTGTTTAATAAATTTATCTTTTTGAGAGAAGAATATAAAACCAAGAAAAACTATCAGCACTGTTATTAAGATTAAACATCACTGCCATAGAAAAAATTAAGAAAACTCCAAACTCCGAACCCTACCTACTCCTTAAGGTGAGTGTTTGCAGTCACATTGGAAAAGATAAAGAGATTATAAAATCTTGAGTATGAAGATTTTGTCTTTCATGTATCAAACTACTTCCCATTTGTTACCAAAATGTGAAATGTGAGTAATAGAAAACTTTTTTGAATGTTTAACCTACAGAAGAGAGTTTGGAAGTCTATATATATTTGTCATGAAGAGTTATGCTTTTGAATTACATGAGTTTATATGCTGATAAAAATTCTTCCTAGCACTATTCAGTTTGGACTAGGTTTCAAAATTTTCATAAATGTTTTTTTAGAGGGTGGATAAGATAACACGGTTGAAAATTTTGGATCAAGGACATGATATCTTTTCTCTCAGTCACTTGGGTATTAAAGATGAATTATAGAAGGTGATTACACCTGTCACCTTGCCTGAAGCAATGATATTAAGGTTTTTAGAGAGCTATCAAAAACCTGCTGTGTCAGAAATTAGCATGATTTCAAATTATTGTCAAGCACACGAGGATAATACTTCAAGTAAAATCATATTTCAAGTAACACGAGAAATATAAAGAACCTTCCAATACTGTCAAAAGATCTACTTAAATGGCAAATGTTAAAAAAAAAAAGTGGTGTTGTTTTAAGTCCTTTTTAAATAAATATATAACTTTAGTTTTTATTAGCATAGGAAAAGATATTACAGTATGTTTTATGAAAAAAAAATTAACTTTAAGCAATTCTATAGAAAAATAACCTTTTCTGAGGTGAACATACAACAAAAGACTATCAATCAGTATAACAGCAGGAAAGGCAGAGAAATATTGCACTTGTTTTCAGTTATTAATTTCCAAGACCAAATTCTTAAATTAGCAAGAAAAATACTGGGTTGGTTTGTCTGCTTGATTTTTTTCTTATCAACTTCTATTGTTCTGGCATATTCAGCTTGAAAACTGATATTTTCCTCAATGAAACACATTTTAAGTAACTAAACCAAAGTGAGAATGTTGTATAGCACAATTAGTGAGACTAGTAAAAATGGACATCTAGTCATTGAAGAGATATATGAGGAGTTTTAAAAATGTATATGTTTATATAATATGTTTCATAAAATATTAGAATCATTATGGTTGGAAAAGACCTTTAAAATCATAAAATCCAACCACTAACCTCATACTGGCAGGCCTACCACTAAACTGAAATATATCCCTCAACAAATCATCTACTCACCTTTTGAGCATCTCTAGGGATGGTGACTCTACCACCTCCCTGGGCAGCCCATTTCAGTGCTTAATAACCCTCTCAGTGAAAAAGTTCTTTCTAATGTTTAATCTAACCCCCGCCTGGTGCAGCTTGAACTCATTTCTTTGGGTCCTGTCCTGGGTTTGGCAAGGATAGCGTTAACTCTCCCCAGCTGCTTCTAGGGGATGTGGCCAGGCTATTCAATCCCATATGACATCATTCTCGGGATATAAGGGCAGCAGCCAGGCTGGGGTAGTGCTGTGGCCAATGTGGGAGTTGTAGTTCTGCTGTTGGGTTGAGCGTGGTGAGTAGTTACACTGGGTATTGCTCGTTTTTCTTTGGCCGTCATTGTAACTGCCTACTCTTGGTGATGTTCTATTAAGCTGTCCTAATCTCAACCCAAAAAGTTCCAGAACTCTCTCTTGATTCCCCTCCCCATCCTGCTGAGTTGGGGAAGAGTGAGTAACTGAGTGGTTTGGTTATTGTTCAGTTAGGGCTGAACCACCACACTTTGAGTCCTATCATTAATACTGTGGAGCAGTGGTGATTTATCCTTACCTCACTACAACTCCACTTCAGGTAGTGTAGAGAGTTAACATTTCTCCTCTCAGCATCCTCTTCTCTAGATTAAGCATTGCCAGGTCCCTCAGCTTCTCCACATAGAACTTGTTATCTAGACCATTCACCAGATTCGTTACCTGTTTCTAGACATTTCCACACATAGTGACACTCAGACATATTCATTACCTGAACTTGATCGTGAGCTTTTCATGATCAGTCTGTTAAGAAGCAGGCAGACAAAACTGAGGTAACTATGATAACACAGCAACATACTTTATCATTTTTATATCAATAAAATATCCCAGTGTCTAGGGTCTAAATACACTTATAGTCTAACTCTTCTGTTACATCAAATAGGTGAAAGCAGCTAAACATAGTCTTTTCTGAAATTGAATATTTTCCTTTTTTAATTTTCTTAGCAAACATAGAACTCTGAAGTGACTCATTCTTGACACTGTTTACCGCAGCATTCTCTTAGAGACCCCCCCAGGTCCTCAGAGCTGTCTATATCTGTGCTTGGCACTGGCCCAATTCATGTTCAGGACTTTGCACTTGGCCTTGTTGAACTTCATGAGATTTGCATGAGCCCGATTCTGAAACCTGTCAAGTTCCCTCTGAACTACATCCCTTCCCTTCAGCATATTGACCACATCACAAAACTTGGTGTTTCCAGCAGACTTACTGAGGAGACACTCAATCCCACTACCCATGCTGGTGACAAATATGTTAAGCAATGCTGGTCTCAATATCAGCTCCTAAGAAATGCTGCTTATCACTGCTTCCCACAGTGATCCACGTGTCTTTGAGTGTGACCCTCTAGCCAATTCATCATCCATTGAGTACTTCATCTGTCAAATTTATGTCTCAAATCTAGAGACTGGGATGTCATGATGGACAATGTCAAATACTTTGCAAAGTCCAGGTATCACTTGATGATGGGGTAAGAGTAACAGACACAAGCTCATTCAGTGTAAATTCTTCCTGAATATAAGAAATTCTTTGTCATGACTACAATTAGACATTGGATTCAGTTGGTGTCATATTAAGAAAGCTTTAATGTAGTTACTTCTGCAGTTCAAAGGTATGTAAAATTGTTGGTTATTAGATGGTTTTGTAAATCACTATGGTAACACTTATATAAAGCACTCTTGTACTAGGATGAGGGATTATATTCTTTTTGGCTTCATCTTTCAGAAATGATGCATTTAATATAAACTAGCCATCCAGGTTCTCATCATAATTAGTGCAGAGACAGATGTCTCTGGAAAGAAATATCCTAGACAACTATCAGAAGCCAGATGCCTATCATTTAGGCATGCCTAAAATTGAGATGGATTTTTTTTAAGGGAAAAAAAATATATCTTGCATAATAATTTACTCAGAACTTTTCTATAAAGGAACAATTTTGAAAAGGGGTGCACCATGGACAGATTCATATTCTGACTCTAGGAAAATAAATGAGCTGAGATATTTCAGTGGTGCTTTTTTATAAGATGTATAATACAATAGTCTTAAGACCATGTGTGTCTGTATATAATCTTCTAACAAGAATCTCATTGAATAGAGGTAGCAAGACAGGAAATTTAGAAGTCTTTGACAAGAGAAATATGTTAGAACTTGGAAAAAGGAACTACAATTGTTTTGTGCTGTATATTGTATCTAGGTTAAATTTGTGCTATTTTAGAGTTATATCACCTTTTAGTAGTTTATTTATACCTAGCATACCAGAATTTAGTACTATCTTATAGTATAATAATTTTGATTAGTTTAGAGGGGCTATCACTTTTTTTTTAAATGATCTATGACTTCTTTAAAAATAGAATAAACACGTTAGCACAGCATAGTCATTGTCTATTGAATGACTTGATTTATTCCTTGCCAGCAGCACTGCACCAAAGGTCTTATTTAAAATATGTTGTCCACTGTCACTGTCGTAACTCCTTCAGTGTTTTACTGTTATTTCATGGGAAACTAGTACCGTTTGCTTTGGGCTTCCCACATGATTATGGTCCTCTGCTTTTCGGCTCAATTCCTGAGGCAAGAGATATAACCACTGAAAATCTTTAGCATAATACTTTATTGGCTCTAGACATATCTACCTTACTTTCAGGAACAAGTATAAGACAGAGCCCATAGGATTTGTTGCTGCACAGATGAGTTAGGCTCAAAATGTTATTATACTTTCTCCCGTTTTTTTTTGAAGGCAGCATGGAAGATGGACAAAATGACAAAATGAGATCTCTTGTGCTAAGTAGCATTGTACATCATTTGTATTGTAGTTGCCTAAATGATAACTTTAAGAAATAGTCTTGTAAAATACCTGTTTTGTGGATTCTAAACTCATGAAAACACAGTTCTGTGCTATTTGTCATCCATGCGCAAAACAATGTTTAAAATTGCATCCATTTTGTAGTTCTCTTAGATACACAGACATTCTCATCCTTGTTTTATTTTTCAGTCAGATTAAGATAAAGGAATGAGAACTAGAAATATGATAAAGAAAAAAGAAATATGAGAAAAAGAACAGTGCACTTAAACTGGTCTACATTTAAAACTGAAGTTTCTTAGTCTTTCTTACCTCAACAATCTGAAGATCGTCATGGGATCTGTCATTAAATGCACAATATTCTTTTGTAATAACTGAGGTACACAGTTCTACTGTAATCTGATCTGAGCAAATCATCTTGTGAATAAATATGTTCATAATTAATTGGTTTTTATAACAGACATTATTAGGAAGTGCAAAAAAAGGGAGGCAGAATGTAGCAATAATAGCAACAACAACATGTTTCAGTTATTCTGTTCTATTAAGCCATTCTATCTGCCTCTTCTCAACAGAACAAGAGAAAATACAAAGAAAATTTTGTGGGTCAAGATAAGGACAGAGATAAAATATCAATTGCTATCAGAGGCAAGTAAGATTCCATTTAGGGATGTTAATTTGTTACCAATTAATCTAAGATAATAAAAAATAAGAACAAATCTAAACCCACCTTAACGCCACGTCTCCCTTTTTGCAAGCTCAACTTCACTTCTCGTTCTCTACCACCTCCTCTCTGAGTGGCACAGGTGGATGAGGAATGAGGGTTGCGATCAGATCATAACACATTGTCTCTGATGCTTTTTCCTCCTCATACTCTTCTCCTGCTCCAGTGTGGGGTCTCACCCATGGGACACATTCCTTCATGAACTTCTCCAATGTGTGTCCCTCCCACAGGCTGCAGTTATTCACAAACTGCTCCAGCATGGGTTCTTCCCATGGTGCGCAATTCTTTCAGAATATAATGCTCTAGCATGGATTCCTCTCCGGAAAGTCACAAATCCTGCCAGCTCACTTGCTTCATCATAGGCTCCTCTCCACAACAGCACAGGTCCTGCCAGAAGCTTGGTCTAGTGTGGCTCTCCACAGGGTCAGAGTCTCCTTCTGCCACATCCATTTAGTCTAGAATGGGGTCTTCCTTGGGATGCAGGTGTGTATCTGTTCTGCTGTGGGCCTCTATGTACTGCAGATGAACAACCTGCATCACCTTCCAACATCTTCGCATGGAAGCCTCTTTTGTAGTTCCCTCACCCCACTACCAAAACCTTGTCACGTAAACTCAATACATATGGACTCTGAACAAGGATGATGAGAAGTCTTTAGATTATAAGAAAGTATAATCAGAAGTCCAGAGACTAAAGCTGACATGTCACATATAAACCTGATTTGTGGGTCCTTTATTCAATAAATTATATATCTGCTTTTTATTTTCCAGCAATACAAAAACAAATCATAGTGATTTTGCAAAGCAGAATCTCTTAGTCAAGAACCTCCATTACTGAATAAACAGCTTTTGAGGAACAAGATTTACAGGTTCCACATCTCTTAGAGTCCATCATCACCTTCTGTTTAACTGTTGCATTGCACTCCCATGAGATAATTTCCACTTACTGTGTTCAGTGACCACTAAAAGAATACTGCTTGACACAGTAAAAGACTGCTCTGTAAGATACACAAATATTCCAGTGCAATTGTAGAATAACTTTTACTTTGTTTTCCAGATTTTCTGAGGTGGGTTGCATTTATTACATTTCTGAATATTTAATGGTATTTTTTATTGTGATATCAGAGTACTATTCATTTTAAGAAATAGAACTGGGCAAGCACAAGACTTCTTGTGGTTTACATGTATTACACGGTAAACTCAGAAGCACAGATGTGGGCACAACAACAGATCACAGTATTTTTATGAACAATTTGAAACCTAATGATCAGTCTAAATATGAGAATAAGCTTGTGTTTGTTTTCTCTGTTGGCTGCATCTGTATTTGTAAGGTTTTATTGTCAAGTGTTAACTTACATCAACACAATAATTCATAATTGTTGTTGTGAGTTATTTGGTGATATTTAACACTTTAGCTGAATTTTAACACAATCCCACAGTGCTGGATGAAACTAAATATTTTGCATCTGTGATCCCAATTTATGCAAATTGCAATAGGCTGTTAAAATTATCTGTCTCTAGGCTACTTTGTGTGTCTACATGTGTAGTGACTATTTGATGCTTCTTTTGTGTGTGTGTGTTTGCAGACAATGTGTATTTGCTTTTCCTTTCTGACACACACTGCCAGAAAATAGAGAAAGACGATGTTCTGTCATATGTAACTCTGACACATGCAATAAATACCTGGTTTTTTTTTAGTGTTTCTGGTTTAGCTGCTAAAAAACTATTTTACTGTGATGGTGATGGAGCACTGGAACAGGCTGCCCAGGGAGGTTGTGGAGTCACCTTTCTTGGAGGTCTTCAAGACACACCTGGAGATGTTCCTATGCCACCTGATCTAGATTGACCTTCTTCTGCTGGGAGGTGGACTATATGATCTCTAAAAGTCCCTTCCAACCCTACTATTCTATGATTCTAATACAATATGAAGGCTATTTACAGAAAAAAAACCAAAAACCTCATAAACCATAGTTTGGTGGGATAGCCACAAGAAGAATTAAATTTAGAGTAAATAATCTCTTGTGTTTTGGCAAAAAATGTATGTTCCTTTACACTGGTTTTATATTGCTCATTATTTTTGCATCTTAGCATATCTACTTTAAGAGGAACTATATTTTATCAAAGAGAGGAACAAGTCTTCTTCCTCTCTCTCTTCTGTCATGTCCAACGTTTCTAAATATCAGCTTTTTTCTTTTTTTTTCTCAAGAGGAATATATTTTGAATACTAGTAAAAAAGTAATGCTAGATGATGTATTTTCTTCAGTCTAATCTGAGTGGTGAATGTGATCTAAAATGAGTTATTCCTTTTATTAAATGATACATTTTACTTCCTACTGACACACATTTTGATAGAGATTTGAAACTCCCTTTTATTGATCAAGTCTTCAATGAGTGAGTTTATTATAAAGTTCAGAANTTCTGCTGTGGGCCTCTATGTACTGCAGATGAACAACCTGCATCACCTTCCAACATCTTCGCATGGAAGCCTCTTTTGTAGTTCCCTGACCCCACTACCAAAACCTTGTCACGTAAACTCAATACATATGGACTCTGAACAAGGATGATGAGAAGTCTTTAGATTATAAGAAAGTATAATCAGAAGTCCAGAGACTAAAGCTGACATGTCACATATAAACCTGATTTGTGGGTCCTTTATTCAATAAATTATATATCTGCTTTTTATTTTCCAGCAATACAAAAACAAATCATAGTGATTTTGCAAAGCAGAACCTCTTAGTCAAGAACCTCCATTACTGAATAAACAGCTTTTGAGGAACAAGATTTACAGGTTCCACATCTCTTAGAGTCCATCATCACCTTCTGTTTAACTGTTGCATTGCACTCCCATGAGATAATTTCCACTTACTGTGTTCAGTGACCACTAAAAGAATACTGCTTGACACAGTAAAAGACTGCTCTGTAAGATACACAAATATTCCAGTGCAATTGTAGAATAACTTTTACTTTGTTTTCCAGATTTTCTGAGGTGGGTTGCATTTATTACATTTCTGAATATTTAATGGTATTTTTTATTGTGATATCAGAGTACTATTCATTTTAAGAAATAGAACTGGGCAAGCACAAGACTTCTTGTGGTTTACATGTATTACACGGTAAACTCAGAAGCACAGATGTGGGCACAACAACAGATCACAGTATTTTTATGAACAATTTGAAACCTAATGATCAGTTTAAATATGAGAATAAGCTTGTGTTTATTTTCTCTGTTGGCTGCATCTGTATTTGTAAGGTTTTATTGTCAAGTGTTAACTTACATCAACACAATAATTCATAATTGTTGTTGTGAGTTATTTGGTGATATTTAACACTTTAGCTGAATTTTAACACAATCCCACAGTGCTGGATGAAACTAAATATTTTGCATCTGTGATCCCAATTTATGCAAATTGCAATAGGCTGTTAAAATTATCTGTCTCTAGGCTACTTTGTGTGTCTACATGTGTAGTGACTATTTGATGCTTCTTTTGTGTGTGTGTGTTTGCAGACAATGTGTATTTGCTTTTCCTTTCTGACACACACTGCCAGAAAATAGAGAAAGACGATGTTCTGTCATATGTAACTCTGACACATGCAATAAATACCCGTTTTTTTTTTAGTGTTTCTGGTTTAGTTGCTAAAAAACTATTTTACTGTGATGGTGATGGAGCACTGGAACAGGCTGCCCAGGGAGGTTGTGGAGTCACCTTTCTTGGAGGTCTTCAAGACACACCTGGAGATGTTCCTATGCCACCTGATCTAGATTGACCTTCTTCTGCTGGGGGGTGGACTATATGATCTCTAAAAGTCCCTTCCAACCCTACTATTCTATGATTCTAATACAATATGAAGGCTATTTACAGAAAAAAAACCAAAAACCTCATAAACCATAGTTTGGTGGGATAGCCACAAGAAGAATTAAATTTAGAGTAAATAATCTCTTGTGTTTTGGCAAAAAATGTATGTTCCTTTACACTGGTTTTATATTGCTCATTATTTTTGCATCTTAGTATATCTACTTTAAGAGGAACTATATTTTATCAAAGAGAGGAACAAGTCTTCTTCCTCTCTCTCTTCTGTCATGTCCAACGTTTCTAAATATCAGCTTTTTTCTTTTTTTTTCTCAAGAGGAATATATTTTGAATACTAGTAAAAAAGTAATGCTAGATGATGTATTTTCTTCAGTCTAATCTGAGTGGTGAATGTGATCTAAAATGAGTTATTCCTTTTATTAAATGATACATTTTACTTCCTACTGACACACATTTTGATAGAGATTTGAAACTCCCTTTTATTGATCAAGTCTTCAATGAGTGAGTTTATTATAAAGTTCAGAAGTCATCAAGCAGAAAATATTCTTTTCAAAGGCCTTTCTCACTATGTTTAGATCCAGAAATAGTTTCTGTTTGTTTCTTTTACTGCTAAAATTATCAGAGATGACATCATGGAAGACTTCATGTTTCTCTTTGTAAGTTTCTCTTTACAAGTTTGCAACAGTTTTCACACGATTGCACAAGACTCTCTGCAAGATAACTGTATTTATTAGTGATGAAATCACAGTTGCATAGGGAAGAAAAATATGTATAGGAAAACCAATAAAAAAAAATGGAATGACTAAATATTAGGAACCTAGATGGTTACAGGATAGTCAGACTTCATGAATGAGAAACTATTGTATTTTCAGTGACTTACGAGGACTAGGATGCTACTCAGTGTTTGGGAACAGTAAAGGTCCTACATTACATTAGAGGATGGAAACAAACAATATTGTGTTGCCTTCAGGCTTAGAAAGATAAAAAAGACACAGCACACAGTGACAGAAGTATAAAAAAAGCTTTTGCAATTTAGAGAGAAAAAGGCATTTTAGAAGGAAGAATATCACAGAACCACAGAATGGTAGGAGTTGGGGGAGACATGTAGAGATCATCTAGTCAATTTTGTTGATATATTATCCAATTTTCTTCTTTGGCATTTTGTCAGTTTTAAAATTCTTTTTTGTTGGCTGAGAGTTTCAATTCCTTGTCCTTTATCATTTAACCTACTGTCATGTATTTATTCTGCATGTGCATATTACAGCTACAAACTAGGCTGATTTCCATGTCTATTTCTGTGATGATTTCTGAGACACTTTGAGGTAAGAAGAGTGATAATTACAAGAATGGCAAGCATAGAGCTAGTATCCACTGCCCTGCTCTTGGCTGGGATGGTGAGATGGGTTCTGGCTGCAAGCCCTTAAGGATCCCAGGGAAAACTCTGCTGTTTCCAGTCCCTGATCCCAGGCAATGGCCACTCCTTGCTTCATCCTTACCGTTTTCCATAGGTGAGGAGAAAATCCTGCAACAGGAGCAAAGTGGGTGATACTGAAATTATTTCTGCATTTAGAAACAGGTCAATTAAATCTCATTGTTTAAAACAAAACTTGTAGTTAAAATAAACAGAAAACTTTGTATATGTAATGGTTGTGATTGTTGGCTGGAGGCAAAAGTATTTAAGGATATAAGGCCAGATAATGTGTTACCTGTATTTAAGTAGGGATCAATTTAGACTCTGTGGAAAAACATATCAGCAAATCTAGCCCCAGCTGTGAGAGGATGGGATAAATTCATCTGCTCTCTTGCCACAGGCTGTTTCCCACTTTTTCCCTTCCTTTAAACATTGCAGTTTTCCCTTCTTAAATAATGATCATAGAGGCAACAGATTGGCCTGGCCAGGCCAAAGGTGAGTCCAACTCAGACCCAGGGGAAGTTTCAAAAACTGCTTACAGGGACCAACACTTCAGCCCCCGCCTTCTGTTGCCAAGCAAAAAGAGGCTCCACACAAACCCAACACGTTGGAAAAAGCTGAATATCGTCCTGCTGGTGACAAGTAATGAATGAATTCCGTGTTTTGCTTTGCTTCTATACATATCTCTGTTTCACCTATTTAACTGTCTTTACCTCTCCCTGTGAATTTTCTCACTTTTGCCCTTTTGAGTCTCTCACTCATCCCATGGGAGTGGCATGACCAGTGACTGGATGGGACTCCAGCTGCCAGTTATGGTCAACCCACCACAGGCACTTGTCCTTCTTGCAGGAAATATTGCTATATGGCACTATAATGAATATAGAGCTACAAACTTTGCACAAACAATATATGGGTATAGGGACATAGGGTATTAGGTCTTCAAGTGAGAAGAGATACTCTGTTTACTAGATTTTATAAGAACAGGTTTTAATGGATTCCTACGTCTTGACAGAGCCTTGAGATCGTCTCCTAATGATCCACAACTCCATTTTACTTATGAGTATAATGACAGATTTTCAAGACAATTTACTTAATGGTTTTTATCTCCTATTGGCTTATGAACTACATACAGGATATAGTTTTTTCAAGGGATGAAAATGAATATATTTTGCCTTCTTTTGCTTCTTAGTACTGGGTAAAAAAATCACTATTTACGTGGCTTTGTAATGCAGAATTTGTAATGGAAGGGTGATGTGAGCAACAACACTCAGTGACTCAAAACTGACTTCTGGGAGCTGAAGTTCTGCTTACTTGAGTTGAAACAGATTCCTTTCATCCTGTGTTATTGACTTAGCACTGATCATCACTGAAAGGATGAGTACCTAGGAAAAGTAGGTAAGTTACAAAGTTAAAACCTGTGTATGTATATACTGTATATAAATATTTTCTGTGCTATTGCAGATGCTGAAGTGATAAAAGAAGCATAACAATTTAAAACCTGAACTAACAAGAAAGGGAACTCAGTATTGTTTTATTCACAGACATTATGTTCAGATGTGTAATTCTTAGCCTTCTAAGTACAGCCTGAACAATCATGTGGGCTCCTTTTGGCTCTCTCTGCTATGAAAACTGGGAGCACTACTGACTATTTATCTGCATTCAGTTTACACACATACTGACTTCATAGCAAAATCTGGATGCCTATAACGTGCTACACTGTTCATACAAACCTTCATGGAAAAGGAACAGTGTGTACAGATGGGAAAGAGACTGTAGTACGCAGGAATTAAAAATCAAAGATGTGACATCACCTGGACATAAAGATCAGTTCAGATTAATTCTGACTGAGCAAGCATTCAATTTCCCGTCCATTGAAAGTCTAGTTTCATCAGTGCCAGTACGCATCTTCTTAAATTAATGCAAATAAAGATAGGTATACCACAAAAAAATATTCAAATGATGTGAGAATATTTGCAGATACAAATGAAAAGTATTGTTATATAAGCCTTTTCCAAAATATCCAGTGTAATAAGTTATTAACACCTATTAAAACCGTTTCTATTTAGGTTGGAGACTATATGAGAAAAAAGAGGAAAAAGGTGGTAATGGGCCTCTTAACATTTATAAGTTTATATAAATGATTGTGAAATGTTTCACTTAATTTATATGTACTTTTTGGTAGATATTATTTCTAATCAATAGGGGTTTTTTCTGACTGGGTCTCAAAGCAGTTTAAAGCAATTGCTTGTGAGTCAGTAGATAATATTTTGTTTACATTCAGCAATATGGCTGTTTGTTGGGTTTATCTAACCAGTGCTAGAATACATATTTCAAAAGAATCTCTAATGACTTTTACTTACAAAGCCTAATATAGAACTTGAATAGCATTAATGTGACTTTACTCCTGAAGAACACACACACATATTGTGATATAGTGGTTCATTCTTTTGAAACTTGGAGGTTTCTGGAGCATTTTTCTTGTATTAAAAGCATATAAGGGCAATAAAGAGTACTTTATCAACATTAGGTACAGGTGAAAGTACTTTAGAGGAAAATATACAGCATGGTTTTTATTTAAAATATTCTGCAATTTCACTATAGAAACAGTACAATAGGTTATAAGTTTTATTCTGTAGTAATGAACAATAATTAGTATGTTTTGTGCATTCCTACCAGGCTCATTCCAGTTTTGTTTTTATTGTAGCTCACAAACTAGGAGACAGCGTGTACCAAGGTGACACAACCACCAGGTGAATTAGTTATCTGAATGTTGTGATTTAAGATCAGATGGTAATGAAGCACCATGTAGATGCTCACTCTACTAGGCCCCAATTCCAACCCTATTTCCTGTAAGATGGTGGAGAACACAGCAAGATGGGAGGAGGAAAGATAACCAAGGACCTTGTACTGGGTTTTGTGCTGGGTAAAACAGACTCTACTAGATAAGACTATATAAGACTATACTAGACTTAGGGAAGAAAACAAGATCACTGTAATCCACCATCAAATAGAAAGCAGAACAGAAAGCAAAAAAAATAGGATTATGGCATCAGCCCTTCAAGATGTCCTTCCCTCACCTCTCCTCTCTTCCCAGGCTTAGCTACTCAAGTAGCTTAGCTTCTTAATATCTCTACCTCCTCTGTGCTCAGAAGCACAAGGGGATAGGGAACGGGGACTGTGATCAGTCCATCACAGATAATCACAGATGATCTCTGATGCTTTTTCCTCCTCAAGAGAGAATTCCTCACATTCTTCCCCTGCTCCTACATGGGGTCCCTCCCACAGGTTACAATCCCTAATGAACCTGCCTGGATCTCCTCTGCAGTAGCACAACTCTAGGTACATTCTGCTCAAATGCCACCTCCCCACAGAGTCACAGCCCCTCCAGGCACAGCCAACCTCTCTGCTATGAGGTCCTCCACAAGCTGCTGGCAGTCAGTTCCACTATACACTCCATAGGTTGCAGGGGAACAGCTGCCATGTCACCATGGGATGCATGATGGGGAGTTTCTGCTCCAGCCCACCTCCTCCTCTCTTCCCTCACTGATCTTTGAGCCTGTGTGGTCACTTCTGCCTCATCCCACTCCTTCTACTAACAATAACCCCTCTTTTTCTGGCTTCACTTTCTTAAAAAGTGATCTCAGAGTTTCCCAATTGTGTCAGCCCCAGAAGTGGGCCCAACTTAGGGATAATTTTGTGCAACTTCTTACACGGCCCACCATTGCAACCACTTTCCTGTTACCAGAAACAGATCCACACAAAACCAACAGGCTGGAAAAAGGATTATGCCTAACTATCCTTTAGCACAAAGGTGTGCCTCGAAGGAATGTCCAAGCCTTTAGAAATCTTTTCTTTTAGCTTCAATGAGAGTAAATCTGAAGGCAAAAGCCCACTCTCAGCAGGTGCTTGGCACCTTGCAGGATGAAGTTTTACTGAATATTTCATCAATGACAGGAGCTCTCTTTCAAATCATGTGAAATTTATTTTCTGTTTCTAATGAGCCCTCAGTCTGTCTATCTGATCAAATCATTTCCACATTAATACTGTGGACTGTGATTACTTCTCTGTATGGTCTTACCACAAATCACAGTATTGAACATTTTAATATATTATTTTCAATCAATCAATAAACACATCTCCTAGTGTGTTGTTTAAAGCATAGAAATCATTTAAAGTCATACATTTTTACTTCATCGTGAAACAGTTACATATATAAGTAGATACTCTTAATTATATCATTCTACAAGGTTTGGGGAAGTTGATATCACAAAATAAAGACAAGGGCTGTGGATGCCATGAAAGACTATATATATTAAGTGGTGTTTATTTCTATTTTCAAGCCATTTACAGAATCCAGGATTCAATATGATCAGTTCAAAGTGTGCTGCTGGAAATGGCAAAAAACACCCCACACTGTCAGAAATATTGATCATTAGAGCCTACTGAATCACGCCTCAAGCTTTGTCTGTTTGAAAGCTACACTCGGTTTGTAAATCTCTCCTAATACACTCCTATTCCTTAAAGTGACCTTCAAGCTACACTACACCTTTAGAATTTTGTGCAGAACCCTGATTTACTTGCAAGGGAGTTCAGTGTACAGTTGAATGTAGCTCACGTGTCAGGAGACATAATGTTTCGTAAGTGAAATTTCCATAAAACAGATAACTACTGTGGGATTAATATAGAAAAGCAGAGCTGGATAAACAAGCAAAACATTAGACAAATAGGTACTTTTTAAATGAAAAATAGCAATATTTAAAAACTAATGCTCAAAGGAAAAGAACATCTTTTGCTTTTTGTAGGGTGTAATAACTCTTTTTACCTTTGTTAGCTTTTATACTTACCAACACAAATGGAATTGTCACAGAAAGTCACAGTTTTATAGCAGCTGAAAACAAGTAGTGGGGTTGAGTTTCTGTATTGCAAAATCAACATTGCTAACTTTATTTAGAATTTAGTACGACAAAATTCAACACGGCATGATGTCCAAAAACATTGCCTTTTGGACCCTAAAAATACATCTCCTGAGACGTTTATTTGCGTTTTACCTTATTTGCATTATTTATACTTATTAAAACATGTTTTAACATTTTATAATTACAAGAATTCTTTTAAACATTAGAGTAAATTCTTACTTATACATAATATTCCTACATACAGGTATATTTCTTTTGTATATTGTTTTGTGATTTCAAATTAACATCAGAGCTTACTGTGTAACACCAACTGTAGTACTACCACAATTCGATCTTGAATTCCCTTAGAAATATAAGTACTTGTGGAAAGCAATCTTATGAAAAAAACTCTTCCTTTTAAATCACCAACAAGGTCTCTACAACTTTTCTAGTGAAGACATAGATTCTACATAGCAGCATACTTGCAATACAACTAATTTTCCTCAGACTTGTTAAGTCTGATACTTTGCTTTCTGAAGTAACTTAGTAGCATGAGTCTACATATCACAGTTAGGAACATATCAAACTTACCTGGAAGGTGATAACCTTAAGACCAGGCCAATATTAATGCAAGGATAGCTGATAAGCCAAAAATTCTGCCTGATAAGATGTTTACAGATCTCTTCAGGGACAGAGCATACTCTGTCACTGCCATCTCATATGACTTCCGCTCTAGTGAGAAGCAACATACCCCACACATTTCAGACATTTTAAAAGATGGAACTTCAAAATTTTTTCATACACTGTACTGATAAAAGTTAGGCATTCTTTCAAAATTTGCTGTCACTGCATGGATCCAGAGAAGCCCCATGAGCTGTGTGCTGGGTTGTGTGACACTTGTCTTAGGCAAAGTGTTAAAGTGCTATATAGGTCCAGTCTGATTTAGGACAGCTACACTTAAGTACTGCGTACAGATTTTTTGCTCTCTTTCTCTTCTATTTAACAATGTACATACACCCATTGAGTACAATAAAAGGAATTTGATTTGTCAGGACTCAGCAGCAGATTAGCCACAGCCACATGGAAAGCAAGCTTACTGGCTAAAATACAGCGATGTAATTGGTATGACTTTGCTGCATCATTTAGGCATAACATTTAACTCTGCACAGCACCGCGCTCCACTGCGTTCGGGAAACAGAATGTTAATGTCTGAGGGCTTACATCATGACTCAAGTGACTAGAACACATTTTTCCTCTTTTCCTCTAAGAGAAATCTATGTATATAAAAATGTAATGCTATCTAAGCAATTTTTCTTTTAGTTCATTTGCAATTATTTTATATATCTTAATTTGTTTTAAACTAAATTATAACTTAAGGTTGTTCAAATGACAAAGCTAGTAGCTCTGGAATTTCTGTACTACCAGTTATCAGTGATTACTTTGATAACAGTTCTTTCTAGTACTTGATCCGAGAGATTTTCTTAAGTCTATGCCATCTGCCTGGTACTCTACAACTCTACCTTTTAAATTCTCCTACTTCCTGGAGGTTATCCAGCTATTACAGAATTTAGATTTGGCCTTAGTCCACTTATGATGTGGAATTACTTTTTAGAAAACAAGAAATAAAGTCAAAAATAACTCCGCCCCCCAAAAAAATGGAAAAAAAAAAAAAAAAAGAACAACAACTTAGGTATTGATACTTTGAAGTTATAATTGGAAGATCTAATGCTCCAACATTTCACAAATTACTCTTGGTGAGTAATGTTCTGTGAAAGCTATGTAACTTCTTTTTCCTACTTTTCTTACTATGATGAACTGTCAAATGAAGGACTTAGGCATTTCTTGTTGACATATCAATTGTATCAGTGCTTTCACTCTGTCATCTAGTACATATGATCTTCAGTCATGACTACTTAACAGTCGTAGCATTCTTCCCCTTGAAATTGTTTGTGTAAATTGATTTCTTTCTAACACAAAAAAATGAAGGATATTTACAGAATGAAAACACTTATGATGTGATCATATTTTATCACAAATGATCACATGTATTTCCTTTTCCTGAAAATGTATGCTTAAGTTTGTTGGCAGTTAACCTCAGTATGCAGCTAAGCATGACACAACCATTTACTCCCCTTTTCACTCCCAGTGGGATGATGGAAGATGAGAGGAATAACAAAAGAATTCACAAGATTCATGAGAAAATATAAAAATAGGTAAATAAATGAGGGAGAAATTGAAGAAAAAGTAAAGGAACAAAGCAAAACAAATCAAGTGATGCAAAGATAACCACTCAATGTGTCCTATAGGTAAACCGATGCTTAGCCAATGTGCAAGCAAAAGACAGCTAACCTACATAAGCCCTGCTTGTCACTATTTCATTACTGATCATGACACTATATGGAATATATCTTTGATTAGTTTGGGTCATCTACTGGCTTGTGTACACTCTAAAACTCTTGCACACCCACTATATATTCACTGAGAGAGCAGAGTGAGAAACAGAGAAGGCTTTAATACTGTGCAGGCATTTCCCAAAATTAGCTCAAACATCAGTCCGTCATCACGCCATCAGCATTGCTTCAGTCGCAAATCTGAACCAGCACCATACAAAATGCTATCAGGAAAATTAACTGCATTGCAGCCCAAACCAGTACAAATTTATATGTACAAAAAGATTTTCAGATACAGATGTTGTGGTGGACTATTTATTATTTGAGAGCTTAAAACCTACCACAGGTCTTGATTTTGAGAGGTTTTTCCTAGTATTTCTCAGTTTATTTTGGGTAAGTGTGTTCACATTGCTTTTTAAAGATATTCAACAACTAACAAATGTAGAAAAATAAAATTAAAACTGTTCTGTCATTTACAAGCAAGTGGTTATGAATAAAGTATGTTTCTGTAGGATGAAACTAGCTGTTTGCTTTCCTCTTCACGAGTTCTAATGTTTGTGTGTCAGAACAAGGGATGCAATGGTTCATTTTGTATCAGATAGATACTGACCAGTTTTGAAAACTGCAATTTTTGCCTGGTAATAGGAACTCTAGTCTTTGTATCTGACCTGCTGAAGATTGTATCTTCACTACACATCGTCAAATATCACATATTAGATTATGTCTATATTCTTTATCAGAATGGGATAGCTCAATGAGGTCCTTCATGTCATCAGTCGCTAACATGAGCAGTGACAATGACATATTCTCAGGCCAAAATTGTTCTCAGAACATTGTAACAAATTCAAAAAAACCCTGAGATGTTGTAAAATCTGTTTCTAGGTGCTAAAATTTATAAGATGACCTCAAAGTTTATTTCTTGGATGGTTATGGGTCTCCATGTAGAAAAAGGGGTAAGTTGGAAGTCATAACTGGAACTGAGAGAAAATCATATATTAAATTAATGAGACTCTGTTTTCTATTTTAGTACTCAATTTTATTATGGAAACACAGGTTGGAATGACTGATTTTTTTTAAAGGATTTTAACATAATGCATTTCTCTGTACAATAACTTAATTTACTAAACATGGCTTACTTAATTTTTAATTTAGCCTTTCTGTGAAGAATATTTGAACTGAATTGAAAAATCAAGTATTGTTATAATTCATAAATCATATTCTCTTTTCATGTTTAATTAAATAGAAATTGTCACTAGAATGTTGTAGAAAGCTTATTTCTTGCTACTTATATCTTTGCTCTATTTCAGTTTCTATTAATTAAAATAGTTTCATTATTTTTGTTTTTCCAAAGTAATGACTTATCATACCTCTTGGGATGTGTACTGATTATTACATATTTTATTTCTTGTATCTGTGTAACAGAATCAAACTTTTTCAGTTTGGAAATTGCTTTCTCGCTTAGCTCTTTAACTGTTCTTAGTGCTTTTTTCTTACATCACAGAATCACACAGAATCTCAAGGGCTGGAAGGGGCCTTGAAAGATCATCGAGTCCAACTCCCCTGTAGTCTCATTAAAAATATGTTTTCAAGGAGCTGTGGAGATTCTGTCCAGTCCTTGGTTATAACCACTTCTCTCTTATCCATGTGGCCAGGAATGTTATTGCCAGAGTGAGACTTGGAGAGCAGTGAGCACAGATCTCAGATGGCTGTTGTGAAAGTCAGGGGAGTCAGATGGTGGACTCTTTGGCCACAACAATAAATGAAAAGGCTTAGGCAAAACTGGATGTATCCTGTTAACCAGTACCTACCTGACTATCCACCTGTTACTGCTGGAAGAACTGTAGCTTAACAATCGCGAGACCTTTGTTGAGTAAGAAAAACAATAACTTACTTAGGAGAATTTTATAATAGATTTGTTAAAAGATGCTAACTAAATACCAAAGAGAAGTTAATGTACCAGAAGCAGTGAGGAAGTATCCAGGAAATAGTATGCTGTCATATTTCAAGAAAACAGTGTAATTGCACACCCATCCTGCAAGCCTGTTTACAAATGTACACAGTATGGAAATAAACAGGAGGAATTAGAGATACATCTCCCCCCACCTCATGTGTGTGTGTGTGCGCGCGTGTGTGTATAGAGCTTTCATTCCATTGGAATCACAGAGAAGTAGTACAGCAGGCTGCTAAAAAGTGTGCTGAAATGGATGTATGCAAGCTTTTTAGAAAATACAGGCAGAAAAGATGAATGGTTACATTCTGTGCAAAGGTACACTTCAATTTTCCCTTTCCAAGGGATGTTAAGACAGTTGAGAACTGAGAGATTAGGATCAGAGGAATGATCAACAAGAATGATTTTGCTCTAGGTATCTGATAGAGACTGAGCAAGAAAACAAAGTGAAAATCTCCTTAAATAAACTGGAAGTGTCATGGTCAATGGTGGTGCTTTACTGTTCTTGCTACTTCCAAATAAATATAATAATTGATTGAGATGGAAAGGTCAAAGACAAACTTGGCTGCAGTGAGCATTAGATGTTGAAGTTTAAGATGACAAATGTATAAAATGAATCGTAGAATTAGAGCCTGGAAATTTGGGAAAGCAGATTTCACTTTATTGTAGGGTATGCTTGTCAAGATCTTATGGAAAACTTCCTTGAAGGGTAGATGAAACCAAAAAACTTGTTTGACCTTCAAAGATAACTATTTCTAAGTACAAGAGTAGTCCATTCCAGTATGCAAAATTCTGAGGAGATGTCAAAAAGATCATCATAGGTGCACAGGGAACTCCTGACTGAGCTTAGACAAAAAAAGTACATGGGAGACAGAAGCAGGGATAAGCCACTGAATTTTGTTAAATTATTGTCACAGTAGCTATAAAAGTTTGTTAAATTACTATATTTAAAAAATATTGCTGCTTCTCTCTTACGAGTGAAGTGCATCACTCCATTTGTGACACCACCTTACAATATGAAAAAGGATGCCATTTGGTGTTACTGATTTAACGATAGAGACACATGTTCACTTTCAGCTAGTCTGTACAGATAACAGCATAACTCATTCTCTATAGACAGTAACACAGAACAGCTGTCAGGTGGTAGTAACTTCCAGTCATAATTATCACTGAATTAATATAAACCAGAAACCTTGTAGTAAAATCATGTACATTATCAATGAGGGAGCTCATTAAACTAGACTAAGGTCATACAAGAAGACAGTGGTAGATTCAAGCACTGAGGCTTCTTTACCAATTAGACTACATAGATTAGCATTGAATAAAAGACCAGAACATCAGTGTTTAACTTGATTTTAAGCAGGAAAAAAAGTAAAAAATTTAAATCTCAGTATCCTTAATTTGATGAAGTTATGAATAATATATTCATGCTTTCTTAAGGAGTTGTGCTTTTGTCCAGCTGGGGACAAAGAGCCACGAGGGTGCTCGCTCACTCCTCCCCCTCCCGGGGGAAGCGGAGGGGAGAACCGGAGAGAAAGGGAAAAAAACCCATGTAGGTTGAAATAAGAACAGTTTAATAGAACAACAGTAAGAAGGAACAAGTTCAGGAAAAAAACAGTTATAACAGTAAATGAGGGAATATACAAAAGGAATGGTGTGTGTCGCAGCTGCTCACCACCCGGCACTTGACGCGACAGCTTCCGACTGACCGCCAAAAAAAAAAGAAACCCCCGTGGTTCAGCAGTCCCACCCGCCTGAGTAGCTCCCTGACTGTATGTACTGAGCATGACGTTAGTATGGTATCGAATACCTGTTGGCCAGCCTGGGTGAGCTGCCCATGCTGTACCCCTTCCTACTGCCTCATTGAAGTTAACCTTATCCTAGCCCAAACCAGGACAGGAGTGATGTAAATTACTTTTTTACGAAACAGGAAAACATGTACACAACCTTTTATTGTCAAAATTATATAAGTTAGTGATATCCATCTTCTGAGACAAAAATAAAATTAACAAGAATCAGGGTGGAGATAACATCCCATAACTATGTATAATATCCTCCATCTCAAGATACAAATAAATGTATTTTGAAGGAGTTACATATCGGATAGCATATTAGAAGTTAGGTGTGTAAAATATGGAGGCCATCTTCAATTGGCAGAGCAACTTATAACTCTTCTTCCAACATTATATCCACATTCACAAAAGTGAAGTTCAGACCTCTAGGGCTGTCATTTTGACCTCCTATTACAGAAGTAACACAGGTTTAAAAGTTAGGGAAGTCAATATAAACATTTCTGAAATCAGTACATAACACTACTCAGAAATAATGAGGAAGGACAGCAGATTATTGTGGGTAACTAAGGAAGGAATAGAAGGTATTGGGTCAGGGGAAGAAATTATGACATAAAATATAGTATTAAGATTATGAAGTTGTTGCCGGCGACTTCCGGC
>WBNH01006076.1:0-85361 GCA_013401255.1 Urocolius indicus
CCTCCCCCTTCCTGAGTGGTTTGTGAAATGAAGACAATTAGGCAGAATGATCTCGAGGAAGTGCAGCTTGCTTTTTTTCTCCCTCTGCGTCTTTGGAGGAGCCAGAGCGATGCAGCTTTTGCTGCAGAGGCTGCACAACCCTTGGCTGGCTCAGCAGGACTTGGGTCAGTCCCACTGTGGGGACCTTTGCTGGTAAAAAAAAATTAGACTGCGATGGCATTTGTTCGTGTAGCTTCTAGGAAGGGACAAATTCTCTTTGTCCTGAGGGGGCACAGTGGGCACTGTCCTTCTGCAGCCTCCTTCTGTTCTCACGTGCCCTCTCTGAGCCCCACAGGAGCAGGGAGAGAAGCTGAACACAGACAGAGCTTCTCGGAGCCGACTCCTATCCCTTTAAAGTCTTGTCCGTTAGCTTCACACAGCAGCAAGGACATACCCACGCATGGCCTCCCGCGCTCCTGTGCTCCCCTTTAGCGAGGCTTCTTTCCTGAAGTGCTCATTTAAGTAGGCTCCATTTAATTTATTTTAGGGACAGTCTTAATAAAATAAGTCCTAGATCTGTCACTGGATTTTACATGCTCGTAAGGGTTTTTTTTTCCCTCCTAAATGTCTTTATCGGAACAGCTTTTTGTGTTCCAGTAGACATTTGGTTGAAGACAGTTAATTTGATTTCTTTTCCAGAGGAGATTTTCCATTAATCATTATAAGAAGGCAGACTGATTGCTCTGTTACGTTAGGGTCAGCACAGGCTTGCTAGCATCATCCCCACCGTGCTTTTGAGCGTCAGAGATTTCCAGTCCAAGACTGGCACTGAGTGAAGCATCATTTAATTCCCAGTAGACATGAGTAGCCAAGGTAGGTTTTTGAGGAAGAGGTGTTGTCATGTAGTATTGCAGGCAGCAAGGCATCTTCCATCTGAAGAGAGCCTTTTTGCAAGCAGCCTCTCTGCTCCCTGTCTGGGAGCTGCCTGTGTATGTTCGTAGCTGTGTACAAGTCGCATGGTACGCTCTGAGCTGAAGCTACCCTCCAGCTTCATTTGAGAGGCCGTAGCTAATTGAAGCCCTGCCCTTGCAGGCTGTCAGGAAGGAGAGATGAAGGTGCTGGTGTTCCCCAGCCCATGCAGGTGCCAGTTGAGTCTGAGGATGTGAGGAGCGTGGGAAGGGCCGGGCTGTCCCGCTGCACACAGATGTGTGGGGCTGAGCCCCCGCTGCCACCACTTGTGCTCCCTCCCTCCGGGCTGCGCAAAGGGCCTTTGCCCAAAGAACCTCCCAGTGTGCTCAGGGGTGAACCAGCGGCCCCTGCACAGACAATGAAGAGTTGTCTGATTTCCAGCAGTGCCTCCAATCCCTCTTTTCCTTTTTCTTTCCCCTCTCCACCACAACCCAGCCCCACACAATCGCCGCCGTTGCCTGCGCCAGCCAGCGGTGCGTGCCAGATTAGCCAGCCCGGGTCACTTCGTTTCTCTTGATCTGCAGCTCTTTCCTTTCCCGGTGCTCCTTTAAACCTCACCCTGGATGTATGATATCAGCATTCAAAAATGCTTAGCAGGACTGGAGCAGGGAGTACATTTTCTCCAGTGTGTAACCCCAGGAATGATAGCAGGGATGCTGCTCCCTCCCACGCTCACAAACCCTCAGGACTGAAACACTCAAGGCAGCTTCAAGCTACTTTTTTGAGATTTGCAGGTTCCAGCTGAAGTCTACCAAGTCCCACTTGGTGACAGCTTTCAGTTAATTCTAATAACATACATTCCATGGCATACGCTGCTGTACTGCATCTTAGTGAGCAACTTTGCATCCAGTTATACCATCGCTGCTTTGCATTAACAGGGCCCTGGAAACGGGACAGAAAGCAAGCAGCACACTGTGTGGATATTGTGTTTTTACTAAGCTGCTTTATATAGAAACTCAAATCTTAACATGTCAACTTCATTTCTTTTTTGAAAAATGGAAATAAGCAGAGAATATTTTATAGGTTAAAAAAAGTATTGAAGAAGTAGCATCCTTACAGAAGTGGATTTGTGCCTGTGAGCCTTCTTTTTCTTTTTTTTCTTTTTCTATGCAGCATATCTTTGGTTTAGGAAAACCAAGGTCTGCAAAATCCTGCAAAGCAGCAGGTTTTTGGGGGTTTTATCTGGCAGTTCCCAGCACACGCTGTGCACTTTGCTGAGCTGTATCTACAGCTAAGGGAGAGAGGACTCAGCACCCACAGCTAACCTGTCAGTGCACTCGTGGCTCTGTGAAGAGCTCAGTCCTGTGCGTGCAGGTACATGGGCTGCTTTGTGCCAGTAAGAACCCGTGAAGGTCTTCCAGCTCAGGGGTGCAGGCAGCCTGGACGGGGTGCACACAGGGCAGTGTTTTCTGTGGCTGTGTAATGTGGTGCCTGAGGATTGGGGCTGTCCTGGCTCAGAAGGCAAAGAAGGCACCCACTCAGGCTCTGAGCCTGCAAAGCTGCAGATGCCCTTTCTTTGTTTGGGCATGGAATATCCCTGGTTTAAGGACATAGTGAGTTTGAGAAGTTAGAAGTGCCACCAGCATGGGTGTCAGTCAGTGTTCTTTCCTGGATCCCTGTGAGCAGCAGCCACCACATCCACCCATTGAGCCAGTGTTGTGGTAGCTGTTTCAATGAGATCCAGCTCAGGGAATCGCTGGCATGTCCTGCCCTCACCTCTACCAGGGATGTGAGGATGTGGCACTTGCCGAGGCAGTGATTTGGGTGTCTGGCTCATGCGGCAGACCACTGTGAGGTATGGTTTGGTATTGCCTGAATAAGTACAAGTTGTTCTGTCCCCTGCAGCAGAGTCATTCCTTCCCTGGTGAAGCTGCAGAACACTCTGCAGGTCCCTATCTGGCTCTGTCTCTACCTGCAGTGGGAAATCCTTTCTTGTGTGATGGGAGAGCAGGATTGCCTGAAAAGCCACTGTCAGACAGTAAACAAACCTGCACCCACAGCAGTGTGTGGAGCTGAAGCTGTGTGAAAGATGTGTAGGTGATCATAGATTTTGTGCAGCCCTGAAAGCAGGAAGTAGGAGAGGTGATCTTCTTGGGTGTGTTTATTTGCTGGGGACCTCGACCCCACTGACAGGAAAGATGTATGTCCTCCTTTTCCTCCCTGGAAAGGAATAAAATCATTTTGGGTTGAGAACAGAGATAAATTTTCAGCGAGGAAGGTGCAGGGTGAGCTGTGCCCCTTTGACGAGTGGGGAGTTTGTATGATCCCACCAGCACACGCAGACAACATACCCACAAGGCACCCTGCACCTCCCTCCCATTAACACCCGTGGCACCAACCCACCGAGCCCCATCAGGTCCAACTTGGAGCCAATTAAGGGTGAGGCAGCCTGAGCACACCCTGTTGCTGAGATCCCCAAACAGTGGGTGATCTCAGGTACCATATGTACTGCAAAAAGCGTGCGGCACTTCCATGCGCCTCGGTCTGTGTTTCAAGCTTTCATTCTGAATTCTTCTCCCTGTTGGAAGGCAAAGCTCTTCTATGATTCAAAGTTCCTTTGTGGTTTAATTTTGGGAAGGGAAAAGGCGGGGGGGGGGGGGGGTGAGGAAGATAAAATAATTCGGTGATGCCATTTGCATCCTAGACAGGTGATGAGTCTCTTTGGCTAGCAGCTTAACCCTATGAGGCAACACCAGCACCCTGACTTTATTAAATAATAATACAAATTATTTTAACATCAAGCCCCTTTGACTTTGTAACTTCCTCTTAATAGCTATGTTGTCAATGTGAATGAAATTTCATAGTCGAGGAATATAAAGTAAGAGTAAAAGGCATCCAGAAATCACAGCGCTGGGTTGGATGTTGAGGAATACACTGTGTGTACTTGCAGTGAGAGCGTTACGGTGCTACGAAAAATGCCAGGGAAAAAAAAAGAGTGCATGGGGGAAAAAAGTGTGTGATTGCAGTAACAGCTCAGTGTGAGCATGACCTGGGAGACTCCAGACAGATTTGTGAGGCTTCAGTAGAATAAAGTCATACATTTTATTTAAAAACCAAAATGAGACGCTGGGCTTTTGGGGGATTTTTATTAAATTGTTAGCACTTTGCTAGAGTTTGATGCAGAGTTTCATAGAGAGGTTTAATTCAGAACGTGAGGGTTGTGGTTGCTGTGTGAGGACCATGTGCTCAGGCAGTGGAGGATCTGTGGGTCAGGGTGAGGTGCAGGAATAGGGTCTGGAGTTTGGGAAAGAGTTAACGTACCCCCAGCACCTCCCATCTCTGTGCTCTGTTTTGCAATATACCCAGCCAACGACCCTGCAGAGAAGTTAGATCAAGTTAGTACAGTCTGTTCTCAAAACTTAGATTTATTTTCCAGAAGAGAAGATACTTGCCAAAGTGTGTGATTTGAGGGGGAAATCGCCTTTCTGGTAGCAAGCTGGGGGCTGCCTGCAGCCCTCGCAGGGCTTTACCATTGCGTGCTCCGCAGGGCTACACTGAAAGACTTACTTTTGATGTTGACTTTTGCATAGCTAACGAGGGTATCCACACTTAAAGAATTGTGTGCACTAGAAAAGCTACCTAATGATCAGGCAGTGCTGTTATCCGGCGTGAGGCAGCGGAGCAGGACCATAACTATTTATTTACTCTTTGCGGATAATGTTCTGTTATTTCCCTGCCTTTGGCAATAGCAAGAGAGCATCTGATATATACAATATTGGTGTGTATCCAATTGTTTGTGAACATCCCAAGTTTTGAAACATGCTTGTGAGAGAGGAATATAAGCTTAAGCTTGAAAGGCTAAAAAGCAGAAAGCCCCACACGTAAATGCTATTATGCACTTAATGAGGCAGGGTTTAAAAAAAAAAATCAGCCACACAAGTTGGTTTTTATCAAAGAAAATGTATAAATAACAACCAGTGATTCAAACTGCCTCACAAAGGGAAAAGCAGGGACGGGAAGCTAACACTTCACTTGTGGCATTCAGATAATAGTATTTACTACACTAATCTTTTGGGCTTAGCAATTGACAATCAATATATTATTATCAACAAGCGTTAAGGCAAACAAAAAGCTTCCATTTCTTTTTTTTAACTGCCTTCCCCTAAGTCCCTTAAATTTAATTAAAACCGGACAGCTCTCCCTCCAGTACAAATCAGAGTTAAAATCATATTAAATATTTGTTCTGAGGGAAAACAAAAGTGTCAGCTTGTGCTGCCGGCTTCGGCTGGGCTGGGGTGAGGGGTTTTTTTTTTTCCTTCTTCTTTTTTACACACAGAGGGGGAAAAAAAAAATACCAGCTACTCAAAGTTAAAATAAAGTCTCTCTCCCTCCCTCCCCGTCTCCCAAGACTACTGTCTATAACATGTTGTTCCTTATAGAAAGTGGGATATGGTGGCATTTGCTTGATTAACTTGCTCGACAAAAGTGACAGCTGCTGTGGGTGCATGTAGCTAAGCTGCACAGCGCAGTTCCGCCTTTGTACATCTGTCAGCAAAAAAGGAGGAATAAAGAGTGAAAAGAGACAAATTGGTCCCAAAAGGCAATCCATTCAACTCAGGAGGTTTGCTCTATTCAAGCACTCGCTGGGAATCTCAAGTGCTAGGTAGCTTATTCAATTTCATTCATTCTTTAGAATGAGCCCACAAGTGTTTAATTTCTTATTCTGTTGAATAAAAAAGGGGAGCTCTTTTTTTTTATTGGAAGCATTAATTGTAAGACTAGCTGATCAATGCCTGTGATATTAACTCATTGCTTATTTTCTAGTTAGCTGTGCGCTCTTAGATCCACAGCCACTAAACTTCATTTCTATAACGTGGGCAATGTCACGCAGATTTCTGTGCTTCCAGGAGCAATACCCTGAGACTTGGCCCCTGCCAGGCTTTAGGGTACAGACCAAATCCTTAGCAGGTGTAAATCGAGACAGTCGCAGGTTTTTTATTGATACCACTCATGGCCACGGCCGGGACACAACCGAGCCAGATGCCCTTTGCCTGTAGGGCCACGTCGCTGACCCTGCTGCAGGTTTGGCCCTCTGCACTGGAGGGGGAGGTTTTCGTAGCTTAGGATGCTGATCAGCCTTTGGATGGCTCTTCTGGTACCCCAGCTAATGACAGGAGAAGGGGAACCTGAGGGCACTGTAGAGTGATGCCCAGCTCAGAGGATGGAGTTTGTTGAGCAGTGGGAAGATAAATTGATGAACGTGTAGGATGGGAATTGTTGCGTGGGCAAGTCTCCACTTGCCATCCAGAAAATGTATTGCTTGCAGGGGAGAGATGTGCATCTTGCTTCTGGCAGAAGGTCTATCCCTAACTCCTAACTCATTGATGCTGGGGACTGGAGCTGTGTGACTGTGTGGGACTTGAGGGACTGTGACTCTTTGCCCACCTCTCCTATGCCACAGCCTCCAGTGGAGCCACCGCCGTGTATCTTAGCTCAAGAGTTTCAGACACCCTTGTGTCACCAAGGCTCTGTCTTCACTCTTCCCTGACTCTCTTGCCTGTGGGTCAGCCTGGAGGGATGGCACATCTTCCTCTGCAGCACGGCAAAACCCAGGTTTCCAAAGCACAGCCTGAGAAATAGTCTGGGCCCAGCTCTGGCAGCACGTCCAAGGCCTCACCAGTGCAGGCTGAAGCAAGGCAAGAGGTGCACTCTGTCCCACCACCGCTCATCCACATCCAGCATCCCAGCTGAGCCGGCCTTCAGAGGAGCCTCTCAGACTGGAGTGACGTACGCTGCCATGTCCAGGCTCACTGGCACTGTCTGTCTCTGGTTTTGAAAGAAAAGAGTAAGAGACTGCATTGGCCATGAAGCTCTGTGCCTCGTGTCTGTACCAAGTTTGTGTAATCGCAACGACTGCCTGAGATCAACAGTGAGAGAAACACTGAGAGAAGGTGGAGAGCAACGCATTGGCGGCCGCAGAAGATTAGAGGGGCAAGAATGGTCCTTCTATGACTGTCATTGATCAGCCCAGGCTATGGGCTGCAGCTTCATGTGTGCAAACCTGTCTGTGTGTGGATGCAGGGCATGCCGTGAGCAAACCAAGCAGCACAGTCCCTCAGGCAGGCAGACCACCAGGAGAGCTCCCGCTCCCATCCACCCAGCAAGCCATCGCACCGCGCCAGAGCTGCCTGCATGGAGCTGGTGCCCTGAAGCGGGTCCTGAGCCGCCACAGCCTGACCCTCCCTGAGAGACGGGCCCTGCCGAGGGGAGGCAGCTGCCAGGGCCACGTGTGCCTGCACCGAGCACCGGCTGCATCCTAGAGCCACCCAGGATGGGCACGGACACGACTCGGTCGGCTCTCACGTCCTGCCAGCAGTTGTAAACCAGCACAGCCCCACTGTGAGTGCCACCAGCTGAGCTTCTGGCCCATTGGAGGGGGACACAAACAGCAGATACAGAGTCGGTAATTTATATATTCCTTTCTTTTTTCCTGTCTGATGGAGTGGCTTTGAGAGAGGGCTGTTGCCTCAGAGCAGGTTCACATTTCCTTTGGGAAGTAAGACTCACAATCAGTCCATTCCTCTCTCCCTTCCCACCTCTGTGGCCTCCTCACTCCGTGCTGGCCAGCTCGGGGATGCCGCAGAGGCAAGCGCCCGACATCCAGCCCTTCACCTTTGAAACACCTTGAATTCAAGTGTTCATTTCAAAGCTGCCTTTCAGCATTTCAAAACAAGTCCCAGTCCTGGACAAAGAGAGGGAGGCAGCCGGCGTTCGGAGCCTCCTCAGGCAGTGTGTGTCACAGTTTTAAATAGATTTGCCCTGCTTGGATTGGTTCTGGTTGGAAAGGGAGTACTGAAATGAGAGGTCATAGGGGAGAGTTACTATGGTAATTGAGTAGTATCACCAGTAGTTTTGCTCTTACGAGCATTAAAGCGCATAATAATAGACAAACAACAGTGGTTAAAGCAAGCAGGTAGGATTACTATGTTCTTTTGTCAGAAGTATATAATGTCTTGTAGTCAGTTTTAAAGACTTCTCAACCCCCAAATCCACCCAGCAGTCACCTGCTGAGTAATTTTGTATGCCTAATCTCTAGCCCTTAACTACAAGCTTTCTGCTAATTTGAGGCAAATGGGTGTTTTTGACACTAAATAGGGCAGTAAAGAATCCCTGACCTAGAAAAACTCCATTCCAAGGCACTGAGAGCAGAAAAATATTCTTTCAGCATCCTTGTGAGACCTTTGGAATGACATAAAATAGCTTTGACTAAACTGTGCTGCAGCCTTCGATTAATGGTTTGCAGAAACTTGCTGAACATCCCTACTACAACTTCCCCCATAAAACTTGTCACTTCAGATTGCCATCAGCCACCACAACAATAATCATTTCATGCCTATTGCTAATTGCAAGCACAGCTGAGGCTCAGCGGGGTGCTCTTGCACAGTCCCAGGCCTTTATACCAGCCTCAATCTGTTGTGTGGCACTTGTTCACACACAAAAAAACTACCAGTAAAGGCAGAAAGAGGCAGAGTCACAGGTTCCTTGTAATCCCTCTGCTACCCTGCTGACAGCCCAGCCCTATAAGCATTCCTGGTTTTGTCCCACTCTTTACAAAAGCTGAAGTGACCTTAAGCTACTAGTATGTAAGCTTTTGAATGAAGAATACAGCTCCTTCAGGTGCCTTAAGAAGCAGTGTTGCATCTGGCTTACGAGATTCTGTTTGCAGCACCCCTGGGGTGAGCTGTGGCTTCCTGTAACATGTAAAATATGAGTGTGAACTCAAGGTTCATGGCAAGGAACGGGAGGTCATGCTTCCATTCAGCTCACACCACAGAAGACGGGGGTTTGCAGATGTTCCTGGGTGTGTGTAATGACACCACCTCCCTGAAAGCTCAGGAGCCCAGCACAGGGCTGGGTTTTTTGTGATAAAATGTGCCACACTCTCTGTGTTACTTGCAGATTTATTCATATCATTTTTTGCAATTTATGTATTCAGAGACAAACTTGCTATTTCAGCAACTTATTGATCATGCTTTTGCATTCAAAAAAAAAAACGGGGTGGGGGGGAGAGATGAGGAAGCTTCCTGCTCGAGCTGGTTGGGATGTTGGATGGGCAGCCATGGATACCCAACCCTTGGCACACTCCAACCTCCTCTCGACCCAGCCAGCCTGTGTCCCTCCTTATCTACCCAAGCTAGCTCAGTGAGGGTCACTGTGAAAGACAGAGAGGGAGCAAGAAAACTAACCTGAAAGAAGGATTAGATTTCTGGATGTGCAAATGCTGTTACTGGGCTCTGATCAGCCTCAGAGGAAGACTGTTGGCATTTCCTCTGCTGTTAGCCACGTCAACCCTCCAAAGCCACTCTTCCCCCTCTGCCCCTAGGCAAGGTGTAAGTGTCTTCAAGAGTGATGGGCAGGGCTGCCAGCTGGCTTCAGCAATGTCTGTGTGCAGCAGCGAGCTCTTTGTGGAGCTGAGGTCCATGGGACTGGGACCATCGACTGGGTCGACTTGTTCTTTACAACCAACTGTGAGGCGTTTCCAGAAAATACATTGACACTGGTTACTTCAGTGTGCCTGGGCCAGAACTTAGTTGAGACCAGGGCTCTAGAAATGAGCCTGAAATGTGTTGCAGCCCCATGGCATGGCCCCAGAGATCAGTGTTTGGCCTGTGTATGGGGACAAGCCACGAAGCTTGGAGCTGGAGCCCCAAGGAACACTCTGCCCTCACCATGCAGCCCACTGCCCTGGGGGGTATGGCAGACCATAGGGTGAGGTGACCAGTGTCCTGACGAGACCACACTCCACTCTTTTGTCTGAAATGATCACGTTTCTGTTTTGGAGCATTTGGCTTTGTTGTTGTTTTTTTAATAATATAATCATATGCAAATGTTATCTTCTTTGGTAGGTTAGTCATGAATCAGAGGGCTTGTGCGTCTTATAGCACATCAACACTAGTGATAGCTAAAGGGAACATTTAATTTATGGGCTAACTTATTTTTATGAATATGCAGGGCTTAAATTCAGCAGTTGGTGTGTGCTCTATGAAGTGACGTGACGGTTTTGTGTATCAAGATCAATGAATTAGACTTTGTCTTTTTTTTTCCTCATAAAGCAGAAAGTCTTTGGAGTAAGTTAGCTCTGAGAGCTCCTTTCATGCAGCCTGAGCACTGTTCCAGGCTGAGCCCTCACCAGCCGGTGCTCAAGAGGAGAGGGGCATGATTCGGATTTGGCTCGGAGGAGTTTGTGTCTCCCCAGAATCCAGCCTGTACCTACCAGAAACACACAAAAACGTTTCGTTTAACCTGAAGGTCTCGCAGCAGCAGTCACCTTGCTGAGGCTCTAGTTTCTGTTTCAGATCCATAGAGGTGGGTAGGTGTGTGTGGCACAGGACAAACAGGAATCGTTCTGTGGAGGGGAGGAGGCAGCAGTGGAAGGGAGAGGGTATGTGCATGGAACATATGGTCATGTCGTTCCTATACGGGTTTTGATTTAAAGAGATGGAGGGAAAAGGCATTTGGGTGACCTGGGCATCCGTGTGCCAGCACAGCCCTGGGTCACAAGTAATGTCACATGAGAGCATGACTCAAGCCTGCTGATTGCAGAGAAGTAACATTATAGACAGTAACATTATAGACAGGAATGATCTCTCCTTGTTTTGCCCACATGGGCCCCCAGCAGTACAAGGGAACCCAGGCAGATTCCCCAGTGATAGCAGTTGGTTTGTGCCACCCAGAGCTGTCTGCTGTCTGTCCTGGGTCATTGTCCTAGGACCCACAGGCACCTGAGTCTTTCTGGGGATATCGAGGGATGCTCTGACCTCTCAGACTGCTCTGATGGATTGTAAGGTATGAACACCCACCAGACCTTCGTGTCTATCATGCTGGTCAGGCCTTCACCAGCTAACTGGGCTGTTTCACCCACAGTTCAACCCCAGTCTGACATCGGAACCTTAAGTGACAGCTAACAGTATCTGAGCTTGACTTTGTAATGGAGAGACCACCTGCTTGCCTGCCTCAGTTTCATTCTTAGCTTTTGCCAGTTCTCCATCCCAGGGAAGAAGGGCCAGCAGGAATCTGCCACATTTGCACAAAGTGTAAGCATTGAGCAGGAGATCACCACGTCTTTTCTTTGGTACCTTTCATCCCTGTGTCTCCTCCATTTTATTAAGAGGTGATGTAGAAATAGAAGTACAGGAACATCTTCACTGAAGTGGGGCAGGTAAACAGCCTCCTCCATGCAGCATGACCAACCTCTGCTGTGGTGGAAGGCAGCACCTCCCAGGTGGGTTACCATACATTCAGTAACTTGTGTGGAGCCCATGTCTGTGTGATGCTGGGCTAGCTTACCTTGGACTCATGTGTTTGCTTTGGTGAGCCTTGTGCCAGCTGATAGGTGCTCCAGGAGAGCAGAGTCTGTGGGCCCTGGTGCTGCCAGCTGAGCCCTACCCGGTGACAGCTGATGGCATCCACACTCATGGGCCAGCACAGGCTGTTCCACCAGCCTCCAGTGTGGAGAGTGACAAGTCCCCAGCCTCAGTGTTGGGATCTCAGAACGTTCTCTTATCTCCATGCAGCCAGCAGAGGCCAGAGGGCATGGTTTTGCATCAGGCCCCCCCACCCAAAAGCACAGGGGAGAGGGGAAATAAAACCTGTGTAAGACTAGTAGGTTAGTTGGGAGGGAGCAGGGTTCCAGACTAATCTGGATGGTGCTCGATCAGGATTTGTGTAAACTAGTCCAACAGCAGATTTTTTTAACCTTGAACCTGGCTCATTGCAGCTGGTCTGCAGTACAGGTTCTGATCTCTGTGTAAGTGATGGCAAGAGAAGGCTGTGACTGTGCATACAGAGGCGTGATGGGTTTCTGTATGCAGATCACTTTGTAATCAACCCTTGTGCTGAGTGCCGTGGGGAGGATTTTTGTGACACACCTCCCCCTCGCAGCCCATGCTCCGGAGGGCTCGCTGCTCGTCTGCGTGGCGTCAGACGTGCCATGGCAGCCCTGCGTGAGCGGGGCACTGATCCACAGCCCACCAGAGACTTCCTGCGCTGCAGGGCTGGCAGGCTGCTGCCACACAGCTGCAAGCCTTTTTCACTGACAAGCAGCAACATTTCAGCCCCTGGAGGGGCCCTGTGAGATCAGCAGCTTGAAACAAGCTTATTTCCTTACTGTTTTCCCACATCTCATCATCATGAGGTTGAAAGCAAAGCATTTCCCACGCTGGCTGGGCAGGTGCCTGTAGGTGCATCCCCCTCCCTGCAGCCAAACTTTGTCCCGCACGAGCTTCCCCTCCTCTCGCCGTCAGGGAGCCAGACTCACCCCACTGCTGCTTGTGTTTGAATTTCAAGATGGTAAGTAGCTTAAGTGTGGGTTTGATGCACTTAAATGCAGGACTGTGCTCTGACTTCAGGGGAAATGGGTTAAAAGAGTGGATCGGGCCAAACACAGACCACTGCAGGCAAATCCCAACAATGGCAAAATCAGATTACAAAAACCTGGCGTTGTTGCTGGTGGCCGTTATCTCTCTTAATAAGTTTGTTGTTGTTGTTAATTATTATTAACACTGAAAAGCTTGTGCATGGAAATTATGTGTCAAAGAGGGTGCCTGTGTGCCCCTTGAGTCGGTCATATCACATGAAGAGCTGGCCAGTGGGCAGGGTTGGTGCTGACTGTGTTGTTCAGGGCATGGCACACAGCCCTAACGTGGTTGCTGGACAAGTTGTGTCTCTCTTGCAGCAATGGTACACCAGCTCGATGAATGTTGTCTGCACCTGGCTGACAGACCGCATGGACCTGCAGCTTCACATTTACCAACTGAAAACTCTCATTAGGATAGTAAAGGTAATGATCTGATCTGTTTTCAGTGCCAACTTGCTCTGTGTGTGCCTGCGTGTGTGTGATGTGTTCTTTTAGGCAAATTAAGCTATTAAAATTAAAATCCTTGTGTGTATGGCATGTAGCAAAGCATGAACAGGAACTTGAAGTGCAGAGGTCCCTTCCAACCCCTACCTGTTCTGTGATTCTGTGATATAGGTGCGAAATGCAGGTGTGCAAATAAGAACAAAGTCACTGCTTGAGTGAAAAAAGGGAAACTCTACTGCTGTTTGACCCGACCTGTACAGTAAGCACACCAAAATTAGCCTTTTTGTGGACAAATGTCGATCACACCAATGAGCTCCAAGAGTTAAAATGGGTCAAAATCAGCCCGAAAGTTTCTGACAGTGTTTTGAAACACTTAAGAGAGAAACACTTAAAGCCCAGCTATGGGTTGTGATTATTGTCAGAATGCAAATGAGGATTGTTCTCAAAGTTAATTGAAGTTGTTTTTTTACAATGGCTGTATATAATCAGCTCTAAGAGACCACAAAGGTGAGATAACATACCCTGAAAGTAACATTTTTTTCCTTGAGTGCACGTGTATGTGTATATGTGTGTGTGCGTGCCTTGGACTAATGATAATTATTTCAGTGTGAAATCACAGTGGTTTACATGAAATAATAAGATCACAGAAGGGGGTAAATATATTTTTGATCATTTTAGGTTCTATCTAATGCATTTTTGTCTAGTATTTTATAATGTTTATGGTCTTGTGTGCAGTGAACACATTGAAGGCATGAATAAATTAAAACTGAGATGTATTAAATGTGCTTTTCGTAACTGAAAACAACATGCACAGACAAATTATTTCTACTTGTCAGCTAGCTGAGGAAAGCTTTCTTCCTTGAGCTTTATTTATACCAATATTACATTCAGAAGCCGCTACAGCAAATCCAAGGCCTGTCTGAAATAGCAGAACAGTAAATAGCTTCCACACAGAGCACAGAGCAGAATTAAATGAATTAGGAGGCCAGAGTTCTCTCTCACGGAGTCAAAAAGTTTTAAACAGAAATTCAAATGGGAGGTATTAATCATGATAACAAGGGAAATAATACAACTCCAGTTTCAGAATGAGGCGAAGAGAGATTTAAGGGACACATGCCATGTGCTTATGTTTATACATCAACATTTACAACTCCATACAAACATGTTTTTAATCCCAATGCTGTAGGTAGAATTCCAGTATTCCAGGAACATGTAATCACAGCTCTGGTTATAGGTGATAAGCATTCTGCTGTGTGAAGAGGAATACCTGACTTTGCAGGGCAGGATGAATGAGAAGTTTGTCAGGGCAGAGCCCTTATCTGTGGCTTCCATGTCTTTTTAGACCCAACCTATCATAGGCGAAGCTGCCCTGAGCATCCATCCCCTGGTACCTCCCTGCTTTTGAAAGCTGCCACACAGCCCAGCCATGCTGCGGCCTGCGAAGGCAGCGCTGGGCTTACAGAGCCATGGTTTGCTGCCCAAGGCACCCTGAGGGCCCTGTGCCTCCTCAAAAGCCGTGGCCCCCCGAGACACCTCCCCAAGATGTCTCTGGGGCTGGGATTTCCCTGGCCTCTGCCGGTAGTGACCGCAGTGCCCGGGCACAGTCCTGCTGCTGCGGCCGAGCCCTGACCCCTCTGCTGTCTCCTTCCTCTGTGCCTCTCTCCCCGCTCTAGAAAACATACCGGGACTTCCGATTGCAAGGCGTGCTGGACTCCACCTTAAACAGCAAAACCTACGAGACCGTCCGGAACCGGCTGACAGTGGAGGAGGCCACGGCGTCGGTCAGCGAGGGCGGAGGGCTGCAGGGGATCACCATGAAGGACAGCGATGAGGAAGACGAAGAGGACGACTAGGGAGCGGCCGCGGGTGGCCCGGCCTCCGTGCATGTACCTCGTCTGTAACTCAGTTAGCCACATTAGGAGTTTGGTTTTGGTTTTTTTCTTTTCTGTCAGCTCTAAATGCCCATGAGAAGTTTACCAATACAAATGCCATGTTAGCTGTGTGGTAATAAGATTAGCACCTCTCTTTGATTCGTCCGTTTCCTAAGTTCATATCTCTATATGTTCATAAGCAATATGGAGCACCATTGTTTAATACTGTTAATGGAAAAAAAAAAAAACAACTCCATAGAGAACATGCTAGGTGTGTCCCTGTTATGATTAAAGTTTAAACAATGCTTCATTAATGTACTGTATATACATTGATGGTAAATCGTTGTGAAGATGAGTGAATCGAGTCCTTTCATTTCTTTGTTTCTCTTCTGTGGATGCCAACTGCTTAAAATTAATAAAAAAAAAAAAAAACACAGCTTTGTTTTTAAAAGAAGAACAAGGCAATTACAAACGATGAGATTTTTTTTTTTGTTCTCTCTGTTCATTTAAAAAAAAAAAAAACCACCACAGAAAACAAACAAACCCAGACAGCCCTTTGAATCATTCCACGTCCTCGTTAATGTACCAGGTTCTTCCCTTCAATATGCAGTTAACTCCGTAGAGGCTACATCCCAAAGGATTAGTCATTCTAATTGCCACACCAGATTAATCCTATCATTATGGATATATCATGCCACATTACCAGTCCCAAGCAGTTGCTTTCTGTTGACGTTTGCTCCTCTAAATGTTACATTTCTGTTTAAACTCCAAATAACCGTGTATGTACAAAGACACAACTTTATTTACAATCTTAGACTATACAAATGTGTTTATAATAATATATTGAATATTTATTTCAGTAGATTGTAACCATAATTTACAATTCCTCTGTTTCACAATGGTTTTTATATATGTCATGTACATTGCATTTTGACCAGTAACTGCATGTCCATCAGTCCCCCCCCCCCCAAGAGCTTTTACTTTCTGTGTAAAATAGTGATCCATCTTGCTTTTTTTTGCCTTATACAAGCCGACAGTTGTAAAAGTGTGAGAACTGTGGCTTCTCAATAAATAACTATTCAGATGTCCTAAGAATAAATTATGGAGTCTTTTTATGTCTGCCTTAGAAGTACAAGCTGAGATGTAAGAGCCCCCACCTCTCAGAATAAAGTCATTTTCTTTTCTCATGGGTGTTTTCACAGTTTATTAATTAAGAAGATGGTTTCCCAATTTCCTCTCCAAGGTCAGGGTGGGACTCTCTGTTCCCCAGGTACAAGGGCATTTCTGCTGTCACCTCCACAGTTGTTTCCACCCTTATCTGCACTCTGGGGCCTGTGATTTGTCTCTGGATATCTAATTGGTGGTCCACCCTGATACAGCCCCCCTCGTTACATCAGCCTTGCCCAACATTTATCTTCCAATAAAGAGCCTCAGATTGTATTTTAACTTCTCCCAAAGCAGACAATTGCAGCAGCTGGCAGGGCACTTAGAAACACATGGCACAGGGCAAACCCTTGGCTGAAATAAAAAAAGGAGGCTGGTTTGAGGGAAAGCGTGTTGGAAAGTTCTCAGTCATTGCCTCCCAGCAGCCAGTTTGAAGCAAATGACTCAACTCCTCCTAGCCCAGGTTTCAGTTAGTTGGGAGAGAAGGAGAAGAGCTGATGACCTTCACTCCCAAGCCAGTTGTTACTAACATGGGGAACCAGGACAAATGTTCACTACCCACAGAAAAAAGATGGGCAAATGTTGGGAAAATGTTCTCCCTAGATAGACTTGCCTGGAAAAAAAAAAAAAGAACTTTTAAACTAAACCATCTTCCGATGCCCAGGAGCCATGAGACTCCCTGAACATGGGACACAGAGAACAGCCTATGTAAGGGGGTGTTGAATCCCAGATAGGTCTGGGATAGTTACGGAGCCTGGAGCATATTCACCTTCAATGCTGGATTTTTGGGTGCCTTCCCTCTGTGGCACCTGGCTCTGGAGCCCTATCTGAAGGGCCATACCCTACACATTCAACACTATGGCCTCCTGTGTACACCACTGCTTAGAAAAGGACATTAGTAGGGTTTGTAATTGAGTGAGTGGTAGACATGCACATTGAGCACCATTTATGTGTTAAGCCATCTGTAGTCCAGCAGACCACTTCTTGGGTTTTGTGTTGGTTGGTTGGTTTGGATTTTACCTGCTGGTAGAGGGAATTATTCCAAGGAAAAGTCATTTCTGAGGACTTAAGCAGGCACTTGGCATTCTGGCCACTGACACAGAAAGCTCTTCTCCCTTCTTAGCCACTCTCCAGCTGTCCCAATACTTGGTCCTAAATGCCCAGAGCAAGTGAGATACAAGTTGAGCATTCTTGTCATACTGAGTCTACCAAATGTCCCATCACATGCCCCTGGAGGTCCGTCTCTGGGATGCATACAAAACCCATCTATAGCTTGATATCATTATGTTTGCAGCCTTCAATCACACCCTTAAGCCCTCACAGGAGTTTCCTGACAAAAGAAGTCTCACAAGGCATAAAGCAATGAAGAAACTGCAAGCACCACTCAGTCCCTACTTTCTAGGTCCTTGAGATCCACTCAAGACCCATAAACATATTGCTACACAGGTGTATTCGTGCCTTCTTCATTCTCTGTCTCAGCTGTCCCAAATATTTACTTGAAGGTCAACAGCTCAAACAGAAAGAGGCACTGTGAAAGCCTCACCTGGACTGGTCACCAGGCTGGTAGAGAAGAGCACAGAGGGTGACCCAAATTTGTAGCTCAGCTCTCAGTCAGGCAGAGCAGAGCTGGAAAAAAAAAAAAACACCTTAATTCTGCTCTGGAAATGGCTCCTCTTTTTTTTTTAACATGAAATATTTATTGGGTAAAACACAGCCCACTTCCACCTGCCACCTTTCAAAATAGTGAGCCCTGCTCAGTTTTTTGAATGAAAGAGTGTGGGCGCAGCCTTCAGGAGATGATCCTTGGCTGTGCATCACTAACACACATAGGTGCCTCCCTGGAATGGGTGCTGGGCACCCTCCTCTGAGCTTCTCTGCCATTAGCAAGGACCCTATAGCCTGTGACAGCTTTTCACAGGTCCTCAAACGCCGATAAAGCACCTCAGAGACTCCATAACAACCCTGAGGATATTCAGACTCAACCACACATTCAAAACAAGGAAGCATTAGCTAGCTTACTTCTTTTAAAGAGTTTGGACGCAAAGGACCGGGTTCAAAGTGAGAGGAGCTTGTGCAAAGCAGGATTTAACCTCCCACTCCAGAGCCTGCAGCCTGTGGCTGAGCAAAGGAGCGTGCTGTACCCTGATCCCCACTGTCTTCAACTCTGCAAATGGTTATGTGGGTGCTGGCAGCCCGATCCTGTCCTAGATGGGTGCTGCACCACGGCACCAGGAGCAGGAAGTACCACCTTGAGTTAATCCTGAAGGAATTTGGAATCCAAAACGCTTCAGGTTTGTCTGACAAATATAAATCTGGGTTTAAAGCCTTCCTGGCCACAGACGATGCTTTGGACAGAACTCAGGCTCTTGCAGAGCAAAGCCACACCTGGGGCAGCATCTAAAAGGGTTTCCTGAGGGACAGGAGCCCTCTGGCAAACTCAGCCGAGGAATGCAAAGGTCTGCTGCTGGTTTTGCGTCAACCTGTCACTGTGATGGAACCAGCTCCAACAGTCAAAGGACTTTCTGCCAGTACAACTGCACCTAGATGAAGAGTCTGCCAGTACAGTTATGTCAATCAGTTTTGGGGAAAGAGGAAAATTTCGTTCTTCTGCCAGCAAAATTTTAAATGATAGATCAGGCCAAAACTTCTCTCATATTTACAGAGAAGTCCAGCGAAAATATCCTTTTTTTGACAGACTTACTTAAAGCATGTGGCATGGAGACTGAAAATGCTATCAACTATTTGACTGACAAGTGTCAACAGCTGTTCATCCAATTTGTTTTATATTTCAGCAACTAACAGATTCTTTCCCCTCTGCTGCAATGCATGTCTCCTGGCCCATAGGCATCTTAGAAATTGCTTTTCTGCCTCTCTAGTGACCAAAACGTCAAAAATATTAGAAGACAATTTGTGTTCAGAAGCATAAACAGGCACACAGCGAAGCAAAGATGATTTTGTCAATGTTCAGGCTGTGTTCTTGGGGTTTTTTTTTTAAGTCACAGCAAACCCAAGGCAAAAATTACCTCTCTAAGCTTTAAAAGAAAAAGCTAAAGCAAACAAAGCGCCTGATAAATCAGCACAGGTTACACCATCGGCTACCAAGGGAAAAAGCAATTGTCTAATGGCCAACCAAAATGCAGCTGAGCCCTGTTTCAACCTCTGCACTCTGTGAAGTTCAAGTCTCTGCACTAACACCAACATTTGCTCAAGAGCCTGCTCTGTGGTGTTGTGATTTAACGGAGACACCGCTGCAGTAGAGCCCAGCTAGGAGAGTCCTCTACACCACTCACAAGACCCAGCCTTCTTCATCTTAGGTCTACAAATGTTTTCAGAAACTCTTTGATCCCTGACTGTCTATAATAGAAGTTACAATTATTGTAGTTGCTACCCATTCTCTCCTTGCTGGACTAAAAAGCCTGCGTGGCACCTCTCTCCAGTGAGCCATATTCAGCTGTATTCCCTTCATTCAAGCACGTTTAGGCTCTTGAGCTAAACCTGAAGTGATCTTTTCCTCAGCCTTTCTACCAGATACATATTCCATTTCAAGTTGTAAATCTGCATTTGTTGTAACTATGCAAAATATGGGAGGAAAAAAAAGTGCAGAGATTATATGCAATCTGCCAGCAGAGTTGTGTGCCATGAGGAAAATGCCTCACAGGTCAAAACAAAGAAAAACACTGAGCAACAAATTAGTTGCAGGCAGTAGCTAATATGGAGATCAAAAGATTAAAATCAACATGCAACGATGAAATCACTGGAATAATAGGAGTACTTAAGAAGATTAAGTCAATAACAGAGTCCAGTAGTACAAAAATAAGATTTTGATTATACTGTAAAATTTGATATTGGGAGAGCAAAAGCAATTACAACCACGACATGCTTCGCTCTCCCCGCCTTAGACCATCTTGGCTCATTTCCTATGCAAGGAATACAGTTGTTGAAATAAACAGAAATGTTATGACTCAAGTGCTCGATTCAAAAACAAACCAGGTGGTCAGATCAGATTGGGGACTGACAAGATGGGGTCTGTAAAACGAGGACTTGTTGCAGATCCCGGAGGATACGACAGCTGGGGGGGGAACAAAGGCCACACCGTTTAGGACTGCTTTCGGCAGAGAGAGCTCCCCAAGCAGCTGATCTCGGGGGGCTGTCCCAGGCTGTCAGCTGGAGAGGCACACACTGGAAGGCAAGAAGGAGGAGAAAAATAGCTTAAAGGCTTGAAGTGAGTGTAGTGGTGAACTCTGATGACAGGGAAGGGTATTTTCTATCCAGCTGAGCCAGTAAAGATTGCGGGTTTGGTTTTGTGATGTACATCAAAGGCAGCTTCCAAGCCTGTCTGGACTCTCACCTAAGGGGCAGGAACACATCCCACCACCATGCTCACCAGTGCCAGGGGCCACCCAGTATCACAGTCCAATGGGATGGGAAGGATGACCTGCCAAGGGGCAGCTAATGCTCCCCACAAGAGATCTACCATTGGTCAACACAGATGTGTACGTAGGAAGAGAAGAACCAGATCTCGCCAACAAACACTGTCAATGGCATTGACACCAGCCTCATGCATACACTGCAGGACCAAAGGCATACGGTTCTCTCGAGAGGAAACAGCCACCCCATTGACAGCCTCCTCACCAGAGAAGTTTCAGAGCCCTTGGTGGGTCCTGCAATGCTCCATGTCCCAAGAGGAATAGCCTAAGCATCTCCTCTGCTCCCCAGAGCTGATGACTTGCCCGGGCTTTTCTCTCAACTGTTTTTTCAGTATCACTAACTCCAGCCCCACCCCCACCCCAAAATCACAAGCTAGGCTCATAATTAAATCAAATAAATAAATTATCATCTATTTTTACAGAATTTGTGGGTGTTCTTGAACATTCAGGGAATACTTGGGTCGTGAATTGAAGATTTTTCCTGCAATAACAAGGTCTGGATTTTTAGTTTGGGTTCTGCTCGCTGGGGGGATTTTTAGTGGCTCTTTTAGATCACATTTTCTGGGGTGAAAACAGCACTTTTCTTGTGTCCAAGTGGCACAGCAGCAGTTTCACCAGTCAGTCTGGAATTCCTGCCAGGCTCTCTCTGACTTACCCAGCACCACCAGTGACGGGGATGCCACAGCCCAGTCAGTCCCATGTGCCCCTGGGGAAGGAGGTAACGTGCTGCTCTCCCCTGTCATCTTGCAGTCCGTGGAGGCCTGATCTGCAGGGGGTGAGGACACCTGTGACCACAGTTCCAACGAGGGAAAATACAAACAACATAACCTGTGGCATAGCCAGGAAAGGTGGTCAACACTGAGTGGGGAGCAAGCTGCAAAAAGACAGTGCAAAGACTGGCTTTGGAGAGATTCTTACTCTATTGGGGTTTTCTTTTTCATTGAAAAAGCAAGCAACGTTGAAAATGAGATGTTTTTCTACCTCATTAAAGGGAGAATAATTCAAAACACGTGGGGTTTGTCCCACTTTTTTTTTTTGACCATCCTTCTTTCAAGCAAAAAAGGGAAGGAATGGGAACACAAAACTGAAGTTGGGCTTCTACCCATTTTCACTGCTTCTTGCTCCTTTTTCTGAAACGTTTTCAGTAGGAAAGTGAGAACAAGGCCATCCCCCCATTATATTCTCCTTCTCTACTTCCTCCCACCTTTTCTCCTAAATAGAAAATAAGGGGAAAAAAATCCACAAAACCAGAAAAACTTCAAAGCTCCCACTCTTTCAAAACAAAAAAAGTACATTTCAAAACATTCGGAAGGGACACCTTTCAGCTCCAGCGCTCAGAAATGAAATGCAGCATCGCTCCGCTACTGCAACGAGAAGAATGACCGTGTCCAGCAATAAGGACTGAGAACAGCAGCTCACCCCTTTAATGATTTCTTTCTTGCCTGACTAACCGGGTTGACTTTGGACATGATGTGAGCTTCACTAACTCCTCAACTGCCTCCTGGGCCAGACCGGTCTGGCACCCAGGAACTAGACTTCACCGGTGATGTCTCTCTGCACTCCTCACAGGCAGGCAGTGTTTTTGGGGCATAAAGCCTGGCTGGGATCGAGCCGTTAGTTACCATTCCTGTTGACAGGCAAACTAGAATAGGCTCTGGCTCACTTTCTCCAAGCTGCGGAAGGAGGAATGAGCCGAGAAAAGAGTTCATTCAATTGCTTCTGTTTGGCAGCTCTGCAGGACTCTCCGCATAGACAGAAAGAGATGTGGCAAGTAAGGAGTTGCCATTTTTAGAATTACATAAGCCAGTTTGATTGCCATCGAGGCACTCTGTGCAGTTCCTGCCATGTTGCCCTGCCACTTGCTTTGCAGTGGAGCTAGATTTCAAACAGCTTTAAGACTAGGTCAGACACTGGCTATTTAAAATTACACTCAGGTTAAAAACGTCAATGTTACCCCTGCCACCACCAATGAAGTCGACCAGTGTAGCCATGCAAGGATTCTGGGCCACTGTGCTCCCAAAATCCCACTAACCACATTTGCTCTGAACCCCTGCAGTGCTCCAAAACAGATCCTCAGTATTGTTTCATTATGCTCCCCCCAAAACGTCTAAAAAAAAAACAAAAAGAAAGCAAATCTTCTGCCTACATATATACACACAGCAATGTGTGAATGTCTCAGTGAATGGGCTGCAACAACAGTCTGGAGGGACTCAGTACCTCCTCTCCATGCACTGTCCCTGCCTCACTCACAGTGGTGGTCACCGTTGGGTGACAGCAGCAGGATCACCCCACTGACCCTGCAGCATAAGAACTGCCTGTGGGGGCTGAAGTGCTGGCACTGCTCCCCTTACACAACCTACCATAGTTTCAAAGGGCTAAGGGAAACAGTCAAGTGCTTAACCACCCTCTCTTCATCCCAGCTCCAAACCTTGCTATCTTGATTTCCCCATTCATTGCTCACTAATTTGTCCAAAAATTGTCTATCTCAGATGGCTGCAAACCAAACTCTGGCCAAATGCTTCCAGACCGTTCCTGGGTTGTGCCCTTTGAGGGTGTAATTCCTGCCTTTGCACTGAGCCAGAGCCCAATCCCGTGGGGTGAGAACAGCCTAGACCTTCTCCCAGCCCAACCCTGGTCCTGAGTCCCTCCGCTCCACCTTGCACCACAAAGAAACACCAGAAGCTGCCCTCCACCAGCTCACAAAGGCAGCCCTGTCCCAATAGCCTGGGCTGGTAGCTGGCCTGGTTGTCCATCATCTGATATTCAAAATAACAACAAAAAGCATTTAAAAATACACGTAAAAAGCAAAGCAGCACAGAAATCAAAGCCACCATTTCAGAGAGATCGAAGCATAATGCTAATAACTTTCGGCAGCTTCCACTGTGGAGTTTAAGCAGCTGCCAAGTTAAATAACTAGGAGGATCCTAAGTTATCTTGCAGTGGACCATAAACGCCCAGCGCCGACTGGCCGGACAGGGCGGCCCAGGGGGCACGGGGAGCCCGGCTGGGGCCACCCAGGACGCGCCCCTGGCAGCCCCTCGCCTCGTGAGTGTGGTTGTGGGGGGGCGAGAGGGAAAGCCTCGCCGATTTTCGATGTCAGGGGCCGGGGAGCGTTTGAGGCCGGGGCTGCCGGGCTCGTACAGGACCAAGCGATGAGGAGCGGCACTGGGGGAATCCCAGGGCGAGCCTGGCGGGTTCGGCGCATGGGGACGGCCCGGCCCGGCCCGGCCGGTCGGGGACCGCAGTCGTTTTGCTGGGGAGGTAACGGCGCAAAAAATATAACCCTAAGAGCCATCGCAGCCACTTTGCGAGAGGCTTTGCGGCGTGCGCCTTACAGGGGACAAATCCACGAACCGTATCCCCCCTCCAAACCTCGGCCGGGGGTGTGGAGAGGGACTGAAAGACGAGAACAGCCTCCACGGGAAAGGCAGAAAGCAGCGCCGAGCTGTGAGCTCGCAGCCCGCCCGACGTGTCCGCAAAGCCGTGCCGTGCCGAGCCGTGCCGTGCCGCCTGGACACCCCCCGTCACCAAGTCCGTCAGCTGTGATATGCTCGCCGGAACAGCACAAGTGGGATCGATAAAGACAGCCTCCAGCTGTGCCCAAACCTGCGATTTCAATTAAGATGCTGAGCCCCGATGGCCGGACCTTAGCTGGGAAGCCCCGGTTCACAAGGCGGCTCCTCGCCCGCCGGGACGCAGCGGGAGCGGCACGGCCCAGGCCGGCAGCCGGTACCCGACCTCGGGTTCCACGGGGGCTTCTCCGAGCGGCTGAAGAGAAGCGGTCCCGGGGCTGCTGCACGGGGACCCCCGCCGCTGCTCCTCGCCCCAAGGAGCCCCGAGGCCCGCGGGCCCCGCTGGCCCAAGCGAGGCGGTGGGTGCGGAGCGGCGAGCCGGCTGCCTCGGCCGGGCAAGGATGGAGAGAGCCGGCCCAGAAAAAACACCTCGGCAAGGACGAGGGCGGCGTGGGGAAGCTGGCAGAGAGCTCCCGGCCTCGGCTCCGCAGCCCTCTTTTATCCTGCCCGAAATCATCTCGTTTACAGAAAATATTTGTTTGCACTATTAGTTGGTACTGGAGTTAATTACTCAACGTGTGAGCGGGGAGTAAGATGGATAAAAGCAGCCCCAGTGTTTATTGTGTGGGTGAGCTGTTGAGCGGTGCTTGAATAAACTGCAATTAGGGTTAGATAGAGATTAATTAACATGTGAGTGGCAAGGTGTAAAATAGTTCCCAACCCTCCACTCAGTATAATCTGCAGGCGAGGAAAAAGAAGTTTGTGGAGGCTAATTAAATACTTTGCTAAAGCCGGCGAGCCCCGGCAGCGAGCGGAGCCCGGCGGAGGAGCGGGCTGGGCGGGCAGCGGGCTCGGCTCGACTCGACTCCCCGGGGCTCAGCCGGGCTCTCCCGTGGCTTGTGCCGGTGCCTGTGGCTCTCCGCAGCCCCATCCCACTCTTTCCCCCCAAAAGCTAGACGGTTCCCTCCCTCCCTTGACCTTGAGGATAGAGGGGGCAGGGCTGGGGGGATGCCCGCACCTGATGCTCCAGGAGGAGAGACATCCCCCCTCCCCATCCCATCTCATCCCATCCCGGGGCGGGGTGTTCCCCAGTAGCCCCGGGGCTGGGATGCTCCCCTCGGCCCGCCGGCAGCCCGGGGCGGTCGTGGCTTTCAAAGTGTTTCTGGAGCGTGTTGTGGTTCGCAGGTGAAAAAGCCTGTCTGCAAACAGCCGCCAGCGAGCTACCCCGGCGGGGAGAGGAGGCGCGGCTTTGTCAGCGCCACACAAAACCCCCCCCAGTTCCTCCAAACTTTCTGAGGCGTGCTAAGGAGGCGGAAAAAAAAAAATAAAATTAAATATATAGAGAGAGGCCTTTTCATTGCTTGCTTTACCTCTGGCCAGGCTCAATCTAAACCCTTCGCTCCCCTCCCCTTCTCCTCTCCCTCCCCCGGATAATCCTCCCCTTTATTTTAGAAACACACAAAACCAGGTTCCACGCAGCGCTATAGTGGTCACAAGTGAAAGAGAACTGAGCCCCTGAATCGCTGGGGGAAATTGGTTCGGCTGAATAGCCCCGGCCAGAGACGGGGCGGATAATCAAGGTCGGGGTGGAGGGGGGGTGCTGCGGCTGCAGCCGGACCCCCCTAAAACAGGTGGGGACGGGGCTCTCTCAATTACCCCGTCCTCGCAGCTGAGGCTTCTGCAAATCCTTCCCCTCCCGCATCAAGTCGTTCTAATTAGAGAGGAAGGGAAGAAACCCCGGCATCCAGGCGTTATCACTTGGCGGTGCCCGTTTGGTGGGTTTTTTTGATTTTTTGTTGTTGGTGGTGGTCGTTTTTTGGTCTTTTTTTATGAGGGGGGAGAAGCATGAAGGGACCCGGAGAGCCGCCTCGCTGCCCCCCGGAGAGCGGGCACCTTTTAGGGGTGACAATTCCCAAAACTCCCGTTCGCACCGCACGGGGCCATTTTCTAAATGTTTGGGGGTTTTGTGTTATTTTTTTTTAAACTAAAAAATCCACCAAAAAAAATCAAAAACCAAAACCCACAGCGAATATCCAGCCCTGGATTCGACTCCCTTCGCGTTTATTTAAGGCTAATCACCAGCTACCCTGAGAGGGGAGAAGGGTGGAATTAAACTTAGTTTAATTAACATTAATACACTGTCCTAATTAATGGGTTGGCTATTAATTTATACATGCTGGGGAGGCTCGCAGATAAGTGACAATTTATTAATTATCTTCCAGCTCGGTTGCAACGGAGCTGATTGCAGATGGGTTGCCAAAATAACTCGAGCATGGTTGCGTGGTAGTTGCTTTAGAAAAAAAAAAAAATCATTCTCCCCTTCTTTAAAAAAAAAAGAAGAAGAAAAAAAATCCTCACGCTCACTCGGAGTGGCTCTTCTAACCCCAGCAAGAACTGGAGCACTCTTTTCCACCCAACTTGTGAATCGCACTTGCCTTCTAATTTGCCACATGCAAAACGATTCCTCTGCTTTGCAAGTTGCTTTTTAAGAAGGGAGAGAGAGAGGAAAAAACCCAGCTCGCACACGAGCGATTTGTGCGTCTTAAACTGGAAGGAAATTGTGCGTGGAGGGGGGGGGGAGGCTCCTCTTCTTCTTCTCTCTGCCCCAACCCACCGCGCTCCAGCCCGGCGCCTCGGCTAGGGGAAGATCCATGGTGGCATCCCCATGTCATTCTGCTCGGAGTGACTTCATGTGATGTCAGCTTTAAATGTACGAGCCCGTGATCTGACGCTCAGGAGGATGTTTGCTATCAAAATGTGACTGTGGCCACACTGCGCTGCTTGGATGAGTCTGGCCGGTGCCGGGCAGAGGTAAGTGGTCCCAAGGCGAGTCCCGCCGCCCCTCCCGTGCCCCCCGCCCCTGCCCCCGCTTCTCCCGGACTGCAGCCATCGGTGAGGCTGGGCTGGGTGGCATTGGGAGGGGGGAGGTTTTTCTTTTTTCTTTCTTTTTTNTGTCTCCTGGCTTTTCTGGAATGCAGAGCCGAGAGCGGGAGCGAGTGGCTGCTCACACCAAGTTCCCGCACGGCGGAGCGACATGGCGAGCTCGGGGTCGTTGGAGACGGTCATGCCTTCCTCCTGCCCCCGGCACGACGGCAGGGCCGCCGCCGCTAACCCCTCCAAGACCCTGGCCTTCTCCATCGAGCGGATCATGGCCAAGACGTCGGAGCCCAAGCCAGCCTTCGAGCAGAGGCACGGCGGGCCGGAGCCGGAGCCGGGCAAGAAGCCGCTGAGCCTGTGCTCGCCTCTGCCCTGCGTGATCCCCATCCCACCTCTGGGCTACGAAGTGCCCTCCAAGACTCTCCTCAACTACTCGGAGCTGTGGAAGAGCAGCCTGCGGGGCGGCGCGGGGCTCTGCAAAGCCAACTGCNTTGGGAGGGGGGAGGTTTTTCTTTTTTCTTTCTTTTTTTCTTCTTCTTTTTTTTTTAAATACTAACAAGGTCTAGCTTGCATGTTACTTTAGCGTGTTCCGCTTAATGAGCAGTAATCTGCTACCCTACGTGCCATTGTTCTTGGATATGTTCATTTGAATGTAAATAAGGNCAAGACCCTGGCCTTCTCCATCGAGCGGATCATGGCCAAGACGTCGGAGCCCAAGCCAGCCTTCGAGCAGAGGCACGGCGGGCCGGAGCCGGAGCCGGGCAAGAAGCCGCTGAGCCTGTGCTCGCCTCTGCCCTGCGTGATCCCCATCCCACCTCTGGGCTACGAAGTGCCCTCCAAGACTCTCCTCAACTACTCGGAGCTGTGGAAGAGCAGCCTGCGGGGCGGCGCGGGGCTCTGCAAAGCCAACTGCGGGGTCTGCTGCAAGGCAGAGCTCGCCCTGGGCCAGCCCAGCGGCCGGCTCATCAAGCCACAGGTCATCCACCAAGCGGGGGCCGTGCCGGCAGCCCCGCGCTCCCTCTACTACTTCAACTACCTGGACGCCGCGTACCACCCGGCCGACCTCCTCCACGGACAGCTCTTCCCCGCCGGCCTGCTGGGAGCCCCGCCGCCGGGGGGGCTCTCGGCCCACCAGAAGCTTTTCCTGCTGGAGAACGCCAAGCTGGCGGGGCTGGCGGCCGAGAAGCTGCCGCCGCCGCCGCCCTTCGCGCACAAGGAGCGGCTGCCGGGGCACCTGGACCAGGTGATGAAGGAGGCGGCGGCGGCGGAGCGCGGCGGCCCCCCCAAAGCACACGCCAAGCTGGGGGGCGGCGGCGGCGCGGCGGAGGGCAAGCCCAAAAACTTCACCTGCGAGGTCTGCGGCAAGGTAAGGGGGCAGCTGCGGCCGGGGGCGCGGTGGGGGACGCGCCGTGCCTCGCCTCACCTCGCCTCGCCTTCCCGGCGCTTCCCCGCAGGTGTTCAACGCTCACTACAACCTCACCCGCCACATGCCGGTGCACACGGGCGCCCGGCCCTTCGTCTGCAAGGTCTGCGGGAAGGGCTTTCGCCAGGCCAGCACCCTGTGCCGGCACAAAATCATCCACACGCAGGTAGGTGGGGGAACAGCCGGGGTGCGGGAGGCGGCGGCTCCCCCTTTCCCCCCGCAGTCCCCCCCCCATCCCTGACCGGCCTCTCGCCCCCCCGGTGCAGGAGAAACCCCACAAGTGCAACCAGTGCGGGAAGGCGTTCAACAGGAGCTCCACGCTCAACACCCACATCCGCATCCACGCCGGCTACAAGCCCTTCGTCTGCGAGTTCTGCGGCAAGGGCTTCCACCAGAAAGGTGAGCCGAGCCGGGCCGGGCCTGGAGCCCCGCGGGACCCTCGCCCGTCATTAGCGGGGATTAAAGGCGGCGAGCCCTGCCCGGCTGGGGGAAGAGGGGCGCGGGCAGAGCCGCAGCCGCCGCCGCTCCCAATTACTTTCCCTCTAAGCCGGGCCGCATCACCGGGCACTGCTGACGGTTCTCCCTAAATGCTTTTTAAATGAGAGGTGCCGGGCCTTAGTCTTAATCCAGAGCCTTCCATTTGCCGCGGGTCACCGGACTGACCCTGCCTCTCATTTGTGCCGTGCCAGTTGCACGCTGCTCCGCCGTGACGCGGACCGAGTTTGACAAGTAGGATGGGGGTGCAGGGGGGGAGACCCCTTCCCCATGCCCCCCCGCCTCGTTCTGCCCCGCCTTACCTGTGCACCTTCGAGTAACCTCCTTTTCCACCCTTTTCCCCCCCCTCTCTGGCAGGCAACTACAAGAACCACAAGCTGACCCACAGCGGAGAGAAGCAGTACAAGTGCACCATTTGCAACAAAGCCTTCCACCAGATTTATAACTTGACTTTCCACATGCACACCCACAACGATAAGAAGCCCTTTACGTGCGTCACTTGTGGAAAAGGATTTTGCAGAAACTTTGATTTAAAGAAGCACGTCCGAAAGTTGCACGACAGCGTCTCCAGCGCTCCACCGCCGCCGGCGCGGGACCCTGGGCGCAGCGGGCAGAGCTAAGGGCCCTCCGCACCGGCCCACCCGGACCTGCTCCACCAGGCCAGCGCTATTTATCCGAACCAGCCTTTGCTTCTCTGTTGTTTTTTTTTTTCCCCCCCCAGCGAGTTCAGCTGCTGGTAGCAAGAGACCCCAAGCCACAGTTGTATATAAGAGGAATCTTATTTAACGGCGCGTTGTGCTGCTGGACCGGGGCAGGAGGGGCCGGGCTGGCCGCCCCCCGCCCGCGCCAGGACAGTGCTCCTTATCCCTCTCTGTAAATCTCCATTTTAAATGTACGCTCGCATAAGTGAGGAATATATCTATATCTATCATGGGACAATAAACCAGCCCTTCGCAGGTGTCTCATTTCCCGCCTCGGCCCCGAGCCGAGCGGTGAACGGCCTGCACGGCGCTATCTCCCGTGTAACGCTGCTTGTGGGAAGCGGGCTGGTGGCAGGGTGGCTGCTCCGGAGTCTGCCGCGGGGCCCGCAGGAAGCACAATGGTGGCGGGAGGGTACGGGCCCCAGGAGCGGGGCAGTGCCGCTGCGGGACCCCCGGCCGGCAGCGCGGAGTTTCCCAGCGCCGCTTCCCGGGGTCGGCTCATTACGGCGTGTTTAAGCCGCTCCTGAATGACTATCTGTCCCTGCATGCAGATGAAATGATCTCACGCTTGCTTTCCGAGTAATGACCCAAATTAAGAGAGAAAACACAGACCCTTCAAACCGCATTACATTAATCTAATCACTCTCAGCAGGCCTCAGAAACTCTTTTTGATCAGAATATGGATAATCAAGCACTTGGATTACACTAAATATTCCATTCTCATTTCCTCCCCTCCCTCACTTTTAATATGCAAGTGTCTATTCCAGCCACGTCGTTAGCGACAATATTATTTAGCGGAGAAGGGAGATGGAGTCGGCCGGGCGTGTGCGTGCTGCCGGGGCCAGGTTGGGCAATGAACGGGGGAACGAGCCAGGCAACCGAAATGCCTGGGGACAGCGTAATGGGGAGTTCACCTTTCTTCGATTAATTGAGTGGTTAAACGGTGGCAGGCAAGGACGAGCACAGCTCGCCGCCGAGAGCAGGGACGGGAGGCGACCCCTCGCTCTGGCTTTCTGGATTCATTACTCGGCTGGGATGCTCCGCGCTGCGCGAGGAGCGGGCTGGGGCCGGGGAGCAATTCCAGAGCTTTTTAGGGGTTTGCATTTTTAAGCGTCAGAAGTAGCGGTTTGATGGTTTGGGCCGAGTGAGGAGCGGGAAAGGATGCGCAGTGATCCCGGCAGCGGGGAAAGACGTCAGAATTCGTTAAAAGATTTTGGGAGAGTTTCGGGTTAAAAGGAAATTAAAAAAAAAAAAAAATATGAAACCCCGTCGGTGTAAGTCACCGCTCTGGAAAATGCTGACGGGGCGGGGGAAACGGTCCCCCGAGCAAAGGGGCTGTAGTTCAACCCTTTGCGCCAGGCGAGCTCGGCTCTCCCGCCGCCGCGACAGACGGGGCGGGCCGGCTCATGGGCCGGGGACAGCGGGAAGGGACCCCTCGGTCTCTGTAAAGACACTGTGCGGGGGGGAAGGCCACGGCAGGACGAGGTGCCGGGGTAGAGGAGCGAAGTGCGGAGGCGTGCGGAGCGGCGGCGGGGCTGGTGCCGCGGCCGGGTCCGGGGGAAGAGGCGCCGGGACGAGGCTTGGGCTGCCAGCCCGGTGCTGAAAGCGGGAGCGAGGAGTGGCTGCGGACCCCGTAGACGGGGCACAGGCTGCCTCTCCAGCCCTCCTCACGGGAGAGAGCTGTGCGAAGCCTGCCCTCCGGTTGGGAGTGAAGAAGCGCGTTCTTTTCGTATTTTTATAAAAGCGAGGTTGTTTACAGAGCCGTCTGTGAGCAGGGGAGCGGCATCCTCGTCACGGCGGAGGGCATCCTCGGGGCACCCCGAAGGGCCGCGCCGGACAGGTTTGGTCGCCTAAGGCCCTCCCGGGGGGCAGCGTGCAGCCCCCCCCGCGCCGGCTGCCGCTCCGGCTTCCCCCGAGCTCGGACGCACGGGGAAGGGGCCACCGCAGCCCGCTCGCCGCCGGCCGGCCCCGGACACTTCCCCCCCCCCCCTTCCCAAAAAGGATCTCACCCGGATCCCGGCACACACAAGCCGCAGATCGCGGGGGAGGGGCGGCTCTGTCAGACACACACACGCCAGAGACTCCAATTATCTTCTCCCTCACAAGATGTTTCTGCTGTCCACGACTGCTCACACTTCGGCACTCTTGCCAGCAAGCCTCAATAATAACACAAAACCCGCATAAAAAAGAAAAGAGCCTCTCCCGGCGCCGCAGCCGCGCACACAACAGATTGAGCGGTGCCGGTGCCTCGCGGCGGGGGAGAGGGGGGCGGGGGGGGGGTTAGGGGTGCCTCCGCCCGGGAGGCGATGTGCCAGCCCCGCCGGGCTTTCCCCTTGTCCCGCCCGGCCCGGCCCGGCCCGGCCCGCCGGCTGCTCGGGACCGGGCGGCAGCTCGGTACGTCCCGCCGGGCCCCGGCAGCTCGCCGGGCGCTGGGAAGCGAACAAGCTCAAGGCAGCTGCGTTGCCCTTTTCCCTGCACTCCGCTCTCCAAACGTCTGAGCAACCAGTTTGCTGCTAGAAACATGTTAATTGCCAACGGAGCTCATTAAGGCATGCACATGCAAAACACAGCGAGGGAGATTAAATGGACAAAAGCGCAATAATGAACTGTCAACAATCGGACCCATCTACACGACCAGGAGCACTCAAGAATGAGGCATTTAGAGGCAACAAAGGATTGTCTGGGACAGGAAGAAAGGACGACCTAGACTTTTGTTTAGTCAACACAATTGATTACAAATGAGAGATTAACAGGATAGCTTCAGAGTTTTTTTGAAGGAGGCAGAAGAGAAAAGTCCAATTAAGTGCACCGAATGTTAACTACATTGATTTCCACGGCCAGCCCTAGAGAAATTCTCATTAAACCATCCCTGGCGATCCCTTTTGGAAAGTAATTTGTCTCCCTGATGGAGCAGAGAAAGGGAGCCGTGTAAAGAGAAAGAAGCGCTAGTTCTTGGCACAATGAGCTTAGGAGACACACTGGAAAGAGCCAAAGGGGGAGTTAATGAGCATCTGACAAGCCGCTTGGACCCGGGCCTGGAGAGCAGCGATGAAAAGATGGAATTGGCCAACAACTATTCTTTATATCAAACATAAAAAGGCCAATCTGAAACAGGGCTGCTCAAAGCTGGTAGGGAAGAAAAGAAAGGCCCCCACTGGGGGGTGGAGTGGAGGGCTCAACTGCCCCATTGGGACAGAGGGAAAAAAAAATGCGCTGGCATGTCCCTTTCCCGAGCGAGAGGAGCTGCCGGACCTCGGCACCACCCCATCGCCCCACTGCAGCCACCCCCGGCCTGGAGCTGTTTGCATAGCCTGGCTTCACCCCTCATCGCCCGCCCTCCGGGAAAGGAGTCGCCAGGCCAGCCGAGCCGGGTACCGTTTGAATAGGTGATACCGCAAAGGTAGATCATCGGCCACTTCAAATCCCGGCGGCTCGGCTTCCCCCGGGGCAGCACCGGCCTGAACCCCCCCATTCCATCTGCCTCCTGGTTGTGTTCACCCGACTCCTCTCACTAACCCGGGCTGCAGCCCTCCGGGGACCGGGCACTGCAAGGCAAGGCACCTCCTCACCCCTCGTGTAGACACGGCTCACTCGGAGGCTCTTAAATCAGATTAGAGCTCGTTAATAACAATTTTGGCTTAAGTCTGTATTGACTTAGGTTTAGGAATGGCTTAGCACTTTCGCTTAAGTCAACACTACGGCTAAATTGACACATGCCTTTCCCGACTTGACAGATCCCCGCGGATGCCCAGGTGCCTACAGGACGCGTCCTTCTCCCCCTTTAAGCATTTTATGAAAGTATCTGCATTATTTTTAGGCGAGCCCACCGGGCCTTGAGTGTGCCAGCCTGCCTCTGTGGGTCACCCATAAGGGTCCTCCCCACAGAGGGGCTTCACCGGCTCCACCACCTCCCAGGGTCCAGGCACTGCTGTCCTTAAGGCTCTTGCCTTTTTCACCACCCAGCCCCTGTGACCCTTCCTCAGACCTCCCCACCTCTCAAGCCCCCTCTAGCCCTTCACATTTGGAGCCTGGACACCTTCCAGAGAGCCGGAGCTGTGCTACTGTTCACACCTGAGATCCATGGGGAGAAGAAAGGGCCAGAGGTAGCTATCCCTCTAACGGAGGGGAAAGAGACACACCAGGTCCTAGCATGGGCATTGCCCTTTGGCCACCACTGACAGCCCATCACAGCTCTCCAGCCACGTCTGACATCAGGAGCAGCAGCATGTGTTGGTACAACGAGGGAGCGAGGAAAGAGGCGCCTGACACATCCCACCCCACACCCTTCTTCTCCTGAGGGCTCCTGTGAGCAGATCTCATGCTGTGGCCAGCTTCAACCAAAAACATTCACCTTCCCACCACCTTTCCCATCTCCTCCACAGTCACCTGCTCCACGTTCTCCAGACAGCTCCAAGGCTGCAGGCCCTGCCTGCCTGCTGGCACAACACTGACCAGAGCCCAACATTTGCATCCTTGGGAAAGGCACATAAAAATGGGGAAAAAACTCTTACCAGCTCGCCTCTGCTGTCGTCCCCAACTCTCCAGATGACCCTTCCCTAGCTCTTAACCCCACTCCTAGCCTACTCCTACTACTAACTGCCTGGGCTAAAGCCCTAGACTCACATTATTTGTATTTAATCTGATTTATCTCTTTCAATTGATCGATTGATTGACTGATGGGCAACACATGTCTCAATTTTATTAAAGAAAAAAAAAAAAGAGTAGTGGTGTATTTGAACTTCCATGCTGCCCATTTTAGGGTAGCCTGCCTTTCCTCATCAGGTCTTGGGACAGTGGCTGGGCTGTGTGGCTCAGCTCACCCAGGACTCCAGGAGTTGTGTCTCAGCTAAGAGAGCACGAACAGCCGCTCAGTGTGGGAGCTTCAAGTCACCAGTGCTCTGAAAAGCTGTAAAAACATGCTTTAAAGTGACTCCAGTAAGAGTGTGTTTAGTCACGGAAACGCCTTGTTGTCCCCAGTGGGGATGGGGACAAATGCTGTCAGACACGGAGTGCAGAAAAAGGGTCTGGTCCCAGAGTTTATAAACCCAAAAGGACCCGAAAAGTGAGCGCCAATATTGCATCTTTGCAGAAGAGGCAGGTGGGTGAGTAACTTTGCAGGTGGTCTGGTCTGGAGGAACGAGGACTCCCAGCCGGTGGGGCAGGGACCGGGAGCTCCCCAGACCCGCTGCTCCGCCTCTCCCGGCTCCCCGTCGAGCCCTTCAAGGCAACCTCGGGCAGTCCTGGCGATACAAGCCGGTGGGCCCGCAGCAGTGCTCGGGGCCGGCAGCACGGGGAGGCGGCAGCCCCGGCCCCAGTCCGCCGCGCTACTCTGACAACGGCGGCCGGGAGCAAAACTCTTGCCCAAAGACAACGGGTTTGGGCGCTTTTGAAACACTTGGAAGACCGAGGCCGCAGAAGCCAAGGATTATTCCCCCGAAACAGTGCCGCTGCCTCACTGCAGTATGATCGATCATGCTGTGAAGGGCTCGGGCGTTACAGAGCGCACCTGAGAGCTCCAGCAGCCGCCTTCCCAAAGTCCCGCTCACTGTCTGCTGCTCCTGCTACCGTCTCCCTCGCTGCTGGCAGTTGCCAAGATATTTCACATAAATAGAAGCTTTCTGATTTATAGTCAGCCTGTTCCTTCTGATTCATTATGTTAATGAATTGAAATATTACCAACATTGGAATACTGCACCACTGAATGAATCCAGCAAGAAAAAAAAAGCTGATTCTAGAGGAAAAAAAAAAAGCCAGGTGTGCCTGCAAACGTAATAAAAAACGTCCGAGCAATGCCGGGAAGCGGCTGCGGTGGTTTAAGCTCACCCTGAGCACCGATCCCAGGTGACGAGGAGTGCGATAGTTAGTTCGCATCCACAAACCTCTCCCCTATGGCTTTAGCGACACGTTTTCCACCGTTACAGTTATTAAGAACATTTCCAATGACTCAAACCCGCCGCCCAGAGCTCCCCGGGAGTCCTGGCGCCGTTAACGGAGAGAGGACAGACCCAATGTGCCTCTCGATGACCGCCTCCACCCATCGCAGCCCCTGCGACCCCGAAACGACCGACCGACAGCCGCCCGTCCCTCTGTCCTCCCCCTCGGACCCGCCCCGCGCCGCAGTCATCGCATTTCGCACGGGGAAACGACAAGAGAAATGTTCTGTTGGTGTGTGTACCCCCACCCCCTTCCCTTTTCCCCCAAACGCCCATCTTGGGCTTTTCCTCCTCTCGGAGCGCTCCCAGCCCCAGGCGCACCTCGCACAGCCCGGGCGCGCAGAGGGGCGGAGAAGAGCGCAGGTAACGAAGCTGCGGGCGCGCAGAGCTTCGCTTCAGCGAATGGTCCTCCGGCAGCTTTTCCTGAGAAGAGAGAGCGCACCGGGAAGGAAGCTATTGGGAACACGCACAAACTAAACGGGTAAAGACAAACAAGTCTCGAAACCAAAATTGAGTCTCCCAGCACCGTTGCGAGGCAGGTACTCATTTAATAACGGCTTCAAGGGATGTAATTAGTCAAGGAGCCTGTAATTTACTGAAAGGGACGGCACAATTTTCCCCGTTATTAATCTGCAATATATTTGTAAAATAATCTTACGGCAGCTGGCGCTGCTTGAATCTGTTTCAAAAGTGTGATGTAAATAGCGTCTCACACTATTTTGTTGCCTATTAGGGCTTTCTGGTAGGTGATACGACTGAGAGTAAGGAGAAAGAACATCACACATTTATTTTTAAGATCATCATCCCTAGCGATAAAACTTCTGAGAAGCAGTGAGCATACTTCCTAGCTGTCTGCCGTACAAACGGATGCAAAGGCACTCAAATAAAGAAGATACAACTGGAAGGCGACACACACACAGCGGGTACAATTCAGCGCAGTCCCAGAGCTGTTTCAGCCGTGTTTAAAAGGAATAGCGGGTCCCCAAATTAAATCACCCTATTTATGGCAAAGACAAAGAGCTTCAAACAGCAGGAGGACGCATGAAAGAACTGGGGTGCTTATTTTTGCGGGTTATTTTCCCCCTGCCCGTTTCCTTTGCAAGGGTTTAAGAATCTCTATCCCTATCTTGCTAGCAATCTGAAGTAATTTAGCTCATCGTTATTGTGAAACAATAGGAAAGGTGCGAATAACCAATCGTTTGGGTTTTTCAGCAGCAAACTTTTGTGATTCTAATCTTCACTCAGAGGATGAATATTTCAGATCAGTATCAGAAGAAAACAAACACCAGCCCTAAGCAAAGTACTTTTCACTGGCCTACTCACCGGCCACACGCTCAGCTACAGCAGGCACCAGCTCACGTCTGACTCCAACGTGCAATGTAACACAGAAATCTACCAGGCAGTGCCTACAAGGTCACTGCTTTATTTCAACTGTATGACAGTATATCCGTGGATTATAATCCTCAAGCAAACAGATTATTACAGTAATGAAGACCTTAACATTACAAATATGTTAAAACAGCTTGCATTTGGGGTGATATTTAAGGTCAAGTTGTATCTGAACACAACTATTAAAATATTATGAAAATTACCATTATGGAGTAAATAATGTTTTCTTTCAGATCTAACCTCTACAAGTACACTCCATTTCAAAATGGGTTTTCTTAATTTTCAGCTCAAACTTAGTGTCTACATCCCAGCCCTGCTATAGAGGAGCAAAAATAACAGAAGTGAAGAACTGTAAGCTCTGCCTAAAATCTAGCTCCCAACTTCTGTGAAAACATGACCCTGAATAAATACAATCAAGATGATACCATAGTGTCAAACATCCTGCATCTAAACCACTTTATTATTTCATATGTACTCCCAAATGAAATTAATAATCTGGAGAAAGATTCTATGGAGAAAGAAATTTCTTCTCCCAGTGAAAACTGACACGCCTTCTGCTACTGCCCCCACAGCCAGAATAACTGAGAAAGGAAGAAGCTCGGGACTGTGATGGTAGAGGTGACAGGATGGGTGAACAGGCTGTGCCCCTGCGTTAGCACTGCAGTTTATCAGCTGTGCATAAACTTAAAAGAGGATGATTAATCATTTCTGCTTGTAAGTTAATCTTTGGTTTTCCTCACTGCTCCTCTCAATCGCTTTCCCCCAGACACCCACCAGAGAAACACAAGATCCAACAGGCTCTCAGGACTGTTGCAGCTTATGTAGACATATATTATCACTGGAAAGGGCAAGCAGCAAGCTAAGAATGCAGAGTAACAGGTTATGTTCTGAGGGGAAAAAAAAGCCACTTAGCTGAGATGGGTAAGAAATTACATAAGCTATANGCTTGTAAGATTAACTTACAAGCAGACAAAACCTTTGGTTTTCCTCACTACTCCTCTCAATCGCTTTCCCCCAGACACCCACCAGAGAAACACAAGATCCAACAGGCTCTCAGGACTGTTGCAGCTTATGTAGACATATATTATCACTGGAAAGGGCAAGCAGCAAGCTAAGAATGCAGAGTAACAGGTTATGTTCTGAGGGGAAAAAAAAGCCACTTAGCTGAGATGGGTAAGAAATTACATAAGCTATATATATATAATGTAATATATAGAATATAACTTTATATATATATATATATAAGCTTAGGATGATGGGATATAACTACATAGAATCAATGTGTTTGAATTAGCCTTGAGTTGGTGAAGAATACCCATTCCAAATCTCATTTAAAGCCATTATTAAACCCTATTGGTAGTAATCACTTTGGGGTTGGGTTTTTTGTTTTTTTTTTTTTTTTTTCCAAACATACATTTGCTTTCTCAAATTTGTATCTCTAGAAAGGCAAGTGGCAGGCTGGCTCAGCCATGGCAAGTTAAACTGTGCACTCAACAAATCTAAGTAGAACAGGAGAAACCATCCAAGTCTGTTCATTTCTAGGGCTTGCCCCAAGATCCAGGCCAGCTCAGGACCACCTGCTCCTGAACAGTGCTGGCCTGACTAAGTGGACCTTGCTCCTTCTGCTCAGGTGTGCCACATCCATATGCAATTGCATTTATTTATATCAGACCACAGGACAATATGGCACTCCTGTCTCTGACAGCAGTCACCTGTAGACTTTCCTCTTTCAAACGTTTCTCATCAATTTTTCCTTTTCTGGACAGGTTCCTATATAGCTTTACATGCACTAGTTGTCCTGTTGCTTCTAAAACTATGCTAAAACTACAAGGGGGAAAAAAAATCCGGTAACTTCCTTCTTTGAAGATACCTTCATTTTAATCTTAATCTCTTTGCCTAATAAAACAATAAAAATAATCAGAAACACATCGAGCAGTTAAATGTGTCACTAACTACACTAATGCTGCTTGTAGGTGCCTTTCACAGCAACTTGCCAAATCCTCAGCCCTCCAGCTGCCATGCCCTCACAGCCCACCACGGGAAATCAAAAGGGGCAGGGCGACAGTGAGCATCTGCATTGTGTCCCAGTGTTGAGGCGGAGTCAGAAGAGATAAAGACCCAGATTATTCACCAAGTATGAAGTACTTAGGGGCCCAGATTTTAGTTTAAGTGATGTCCCTTTGGGTGCAAAGAGCAGGATGAATTCTAGCCTTTGTTAACAACTAACTGCTCACCCACCCCTTCATTCTGGGTGTCATGTGTAATAGCTTTTTCCTCCTTGTCTGCTCAACTGGTTCCAATTATTTGCTTTTTAAATGTGAGCTCTACAGTTGTAAGATCCACACACATTCCCGCTAAATCAGATTGAGAGCCACATTGTGATCTTACAGAAGAAAATATTACCAAGTTGTCTTTGTGACAGAACACTGAGTAGGTATAAAATTGCAATGGTCTCTATGCCAGTTTTTTTTTTTTAAAGCTCTTTGCTTGTAAGATGAAAGCCTAATTTGATATTTTTGTAGTTATATAACAGTTCTAATATTTTGTGACATTTTGTATTGTGACACTATAGATGAAATTGTCATCGGACTGACACCCTTTACTGTTTATTCCTTAATTACAACTGTTAACAACACTGCAGAGAAGCGTGCTAATCTGCCATCACATATTATGAAAACAACGTTATTGTTACAAACACCAACACCCACTCAACAGGATAGTTCTAAGATGGCAGTTTCTGTAAAAACTTATCAGTTTAATGGACACCTCAATAGCAAAAGTTTTAAAGGAACTCTTAATATTCCGGTTGAAAACGTGCAACAATTTTATATCACAGCTGAAGGTTTGATTTTATTGTGTCAGTGATTCTTCATGCACCATAGATATATATATTAATAGTAGAGTGTATCTCTAGGTAGCATGGAGATGCACAGATCAGCTCACTAGAAGCAAAATTTGTCATCTTTACATTTTTATAACCTCAGACATTGGCAGAAGTGGCTTTTTTTCCCCTGCTTCCAAGGTCAGGGGTGGAAATATGTGGTCGTATATGAGATTAAATGGTAACAAAATATTGACTCAAGTTCAAGTCCTTAATTAAAAAAAAAGTTTTTTTTTCCCCCATCCCTAGATATCCTTTGCTTGGGGAGGATTAAATCTCTGCAGACACCCGGAAGGATTGTCCACAGAACTGACACTTTAAACCACTGTACTACAGTAGAATTTTCAGTGAGTTTCATGCCGAGTTACACTGTACAACCATCATGATACTGCACCTCTGGAAGAGGAAAGAACAACTCAATGGCTCTAAATGAAAATATTATCTCCCCAGCTTCCACACATGCTTGGTTCCCAAACAACCCCCATCAGCTACCTTTCAGTTTGTGGTGAAAGTAGCAATGCCAAAAATCGGGGAAAAGAAGATGCAGAAATTCAAGGTGTTCCTTCTACAACTTTTCTCATGAAAGTCTTTACACAGATTCCTAGTGATAAACCAAGGCTGCTGTCTTCTGTGCATGCAGCCTGCCTTTCCTGTTAGTGGTGAATTCCTCCTTTCTCCCTCATCCACAAAGAGGCATACAGCCCAGATGACTGCAGTGAAGAAAGTTAATGCGTGAATCTGTCTTTACTTATCATACTTACATTTAGAAGCAGAGGATTAAAAATAACCTAAAGCTCTTCTCATACTGAAGATGTGATTGCCTTGGTGGGTTTCTATACATCAGTGTTTCCCACTTGTGATCCTAAAAGCCCCTTTGGAGATTGTTTCTTTAATGCAGAATAAAAATAAAGAATTGTACACAATGCGACAATGGAGGTAAATTTTCCAATATCCTTCATTTCATTGACACAATTACATTACAATTTAATGGCATGATATTCAGTGGCCTGATCTGGATGATCTTGTCTGCTTCAGCCATAAATTATAAACCAAAATGAAACTAGAGCATTTATTTTTGTGAATCTTCTTCTGGGTAGCTTATGTTCTGTTTTGTAGTTTTCATTTTCTTAAAACCAATAGGAACTTCTGCTCTTCCTAAAAGAAACTGTTCCCACTTGGGAAGAGATTCTTTTATTGATGCCCAATAGAGAGTCTGAGAAAGATACAAGAAAAAAACAAACTTCATTGCAAAATCTGTGTCAGCCTGTTTAAAAAACAATATAGACATGCAATGCATTATTAAATCTTGCCTCATGAGTGAAGCAATTCCGAAAAGAACAGCGTACTTGCACAGGAAATTTCAAATCTCTCCTACGATACAAAATAGCAGCCTGGAAAGATTTCACTCTGTAGCGTGAACTGTGAAGTGACTGAATGTGCCCTCTTGTGGTAAGCAACAGATTAGTTTACACTCTCACAGTACTTTTAATAAAAGGTTTTCTGTGATAATAAACTTTTCCAAGAGCAGCTTTTACACTTATGTACATACGTTAGTGGAATTTCATTTTGAAGTGGGAACAAATGTTACTGTTACAAACAAAAAGTACTGATTATCCTCGTAAATTGATTATCCTAGAAAAGTTTGCAGTAATGTAGTTCAAAATATTTAAGCAACAATTTAGACATGACAAACCACTGATGAAATATAATCAGCTCCAGGCTTTGGATCACAAACAAGTGCATTTTAAAAAAGCTGTAAACTTCTGTGCTCTAGGAAAACCTCTGTGGATTATCCAACCCTTTATCTGTGTTCCCCTGTGCCTCTGGGTAAGAAATTTCACTTTGGTAATCTGTGAAATGAACACACCTTTCGTTATTTCTGTGTTGGTACCCTAAGGATAATTTTCTTCAAAATCCTATAAACAAAGTTATGTGCCACGTATAATTTTTTTCCCCCACAAAACGCTGTGACCAAAGATCTGTTGAAACCACTTTAATCCATCTATCCAATGTATTTTCAGGCATCGATGTCGATTCAGAAAAAAAAGTCCATTTCCAGCAGAAAACATTCACAGCACGTATGTGCTGAGCCTTTTCTTCTTGACTTGCTTAAGCACATAACACAGAAGATGCGTATCACAAAACTGAACATCTCCCTGCAGAGTATTAGATTCCTGGCTAATCATTTTGATCCTTACATGTAACTCAGATATAACTATGGCTCTTGCAGATTTACAAAAATATTTTCTTCAACAGATTTACTCAAAGAATCTTTTTTGACAAGCATATGTGCTGTCACACAAAACTACTCCAACTTAGCAAGCTGGGGATCCATTATAGCCATAACTTTCAAAGTATATTAATACAGACACATATATGGCTGAGTGAAATATGCTCAGAAGTGTTTTGGAACAAAGCATGCACAAGAATTTTGTACCATGAAAGAAAGTTTTCTTTCTCCATTATTTATAGCACTCTTCTCTAGAAGTATAAAAAAGGCTGAAAAAGGATTTTCTCCTTCAAATAGTAACTCTTCTCTCTCTCTAATTTAACCACTGCTGCAGGGTGCAGACATCTCTGCAGCCATGATTGCTCTGCATTCACCTATCTGTGTGGACATCTGACACAGGATAGAGGGAGAAATGGTCCCAGCAATTGATCCAAACAACTTTGGAGGTGCCTTTAAAGTCCTCAAAGAGTGTAAAACTACTTCTGAATAGTCAAAAGAGGTTCGATACTAGTAGCTTGGCATCATTCAAGATGTACAGGTATGTAGGAAAAAATGCACCCATTTGCCTAAAGATCTCCAAAAACCATTTAAAAAAAAACATTGAAAAGGCACACTGAGTGTCCACCCTGTCACAGCAACAGAAGTGGGTTGTTTATAGAATGTAATGACTTTTAACAGCAAACTAGAACAAGAAGTGATGTCTCTCAACTGAGTAGTAGCCTAAGCATGATGACATCTGCCCATTCCCTGTGATGCACAATATTACACCCCTTCACAGGCTGGCAGCATTACAAGCTCTGACAGTGCCCTAGTGCACAGACTAGCATGGGACAGTCTGTGCTGCTATGCTGTGGAAACTCAGCCACTATATAACGAAGAACCCACAAACCACTGGTACAAGAAGCACAAGTGGGAACCAGACTCTGTGGCTTTGTGGTTAAAATGTTTTGTTTGCATCAGCAAGAGCTGTGCTCACAGTTTGTGTTTCCAGGACTGCTTCTGCTCTCAGCATCCAGTCATCATTGCATAACACTGATTAAACAGTCCTGAGACTAGGGAACTGAACTTGTTATGCTCTTTCAGGATAATATTTAGGTCTCAGGGTACCTTGCTGTTTGAAATTTTTAGCTTTAAAGTATTGTTTAGAGATTGAGGTGGGGAAGTAAAAAAGGAATGTTCCTGCTATAGCAGCTAGAACAGTAGTTTTTAGTAAGCTCCCATACAACCATGAAATAATTTGTAGAAGTGAAAATTTCTCTGTTCATGGCAATAAACTGTCGACCCTGAAATGTAAAGATGACAATCTGTGGCAAACAGAAAATGGGATGACCATCTAAACAAACTAAACTCTGACGTAAATAAACACTGCAATCTTCTGATATCCAAAATATTCATTTTTATCTTTGACTTCATTTTTAAACAGAAGTTAGTACAGATCTGAAAGCTGCTAAGTATTTTCACTAGAATGCTCCAGAATCTAGGGACCTTGCCCCAGAGTTTAGGTTCAGCTTGCTACATAGTGCACAGCCCTTTGGCTATACCAGTCACTGGATTTTAAAATCAATTATTTTCACTTTAAGAACATGCTTTGGGGAGAAAAAAAGCAAAATATTTGGTAAACAGCAAATGAAAAGATAGAGTTCTATGACTTACTTCTAACTTAACAGTATCGGGATGTGGAAGTAAATATACTCTTTCTTGCAGCTTTTTTTCTGCTGCTTCTATATCCTAAAACACAGGCAAAGTACATTTTAAAAACAAACTGTGAATTTTAAAAGGAAAATGCACGTTCACATAATGACATTTAAATTCACTAAATAAACCCATTGAAGCTAAACAGCATTCAAATAATAACAGTGAAGTTGAAATCTTTCTGTTTAGTCATTCTGATATCAAACTTGTACTAGGAAGTCTAACATCCTGCAGTTTCTAGATATGTTTGCTGTCTATTGTTTTTGATGCAAGAATACATTTTGTGACCACGTAAGGCTGTTGCTGTTAAACACTGTCATTCTCTCTGGACATGAGGGTAAATCACAGTTAAATTCTGCCCTAGGAAACTTAAGAAAATTAGAGGGGAACAGAATGGTTTTCTCTGTGCTGCATGAAGACTGAAGTATGTGTTCTAGCTACTGTAACTGTAAAGTAACTAGGCAAATTATGTGCAAGATCTTTACTCCTCAAGACAAAGATGACTTGCTAATATGCATGCATAACATGTGCACAAAACTGTAGAGCTGCAGCAAGCTGTTCACCAGACAAACTTGGATGACAATGCACCTCACATAGCTTTCTTATAAAAAAAAAAAACCCCAGTATTTGGGTTTCTGCTTGTCCAGTGGATGCATGCTGGATTCACAAAGGCCTGAATATATATTTAAATAAAGCAACAATGAACATACAACAGCGACAAACAAATCAAAACATCCCCCTGAACTAACTGCCCTCCCTCTTTAAAGTTCTGACCCATTCTTGTGGGCTTAGTTCCATACCCAAACATTGAAGAGATTGAGTGGTGGGCAGATGAAGAGAGACAGAAAGGGACGTGGGAGTGGGGTGTGAAGAAGCCAAAGCTGAACAGAGTGGAGGGGGAAAGAAAGTATAGCAGATGGCAGAGTTGGGAGCAGAGAGCGGGTGTGAAGAGTACAACAGAAAAACTAAATGAGAGAGGAAATTCCCCAAAGGGACTTCCCAAATATTCACCACCACTGCCGCTGAAAAGAAGAGTGAGATTCTGGAGAAGCATATCCACAAGAGAGACCAAACATGATTTCTCATATGGAATAATAGCCCATCTGAATGTATTAATAAGTACACAGTGGTCGCCTCAAGTTTCATTTGAAAAATGACTCAAATTTAGTAGAATATGCTTAATAAAATCCAAAACGAGCATTCCTGTTTGTTGAAGTTCAACTTAGTGATACACATTCAATGTATAGTTCACCTTATTCAATGCTCATCTTGTTTTATTTCATTACTTTCTTTTACAGCAGCACTGCATTCTCTTGTACATAATTACAAACCTTATCCAAGCAGAACTGTTCTCCCTCTTCCACCACAAAGTGTATGCCCTTATAGGAAGCTAAAAGATGTCTGAGAAGGAGCAAACTGAGTCTCAAATTTATCCAAATCCTCAGAAATAGCAAAGTCTGCCCCTTGTCAAGTGAGAAAAGACTAACAGGGGATGAGCAAAGATAGAAGCCATTTCAAGTCACAATGTGAGAATATAACAGAGGACAAGACTGATGTAAGTAACCTAAGAAAGGAATGTCTGTTTCCTATACTTAGAACAGATATGCCACTAATAGCACCAAGTGAAGCTTTGATCAGTATGGCTCAGATCAAGTCCAGAGAAGTTACCACCATAGTGAAAAGAAGAATCAATATTCATTCAAATATTCACTTCATATTAATCCATAAGATTTTCCTCCTTTCAGATTCCTTCTTCCTAATTCCTGTAGGAATAGGAAGGAAGAATCAAGATCATAATTTCTTACTATACTCAGCCAAGTCATTGGAATTTTTATGGTGCTAGGAAATAAGTGTCTGTCGGGCAAGAAATGAGACAGCAGTTGTGCATATACGTTTAGTAGAGAAGGTCACTTTGGCATAGCCTAGATATTGGATGTGTCTTTTTGTTGCTCACACTAGTTGGTTTGTTGTGCAGTCTATTGTCATTCAGAATACTGATTTAATGACAGACAGTGAAAGAAATTTTTGCTGGAAGGTGTAGTATGCTTTGGAAAAATAACTGGAACTACTGAAAGATTGGATGGCACTTCTTGTGTGTCTACACAATTGGTAAGCTTTGTGTGAAAAAGAAATCCCCATCACCATTATAAAAATAAATACATCAGCAGCATAAACTCATCTGGAAAAAAACCAGCAAACCTAATATGTCACAGGAGTGAAAAAAAGAGAGCATCTTACAATGTTGCCCCTAAAACCACAAGGACTGGAACAAAAACAATTCAAGACCCTTCCCCAGAGGTAAAATGGAATGCATGACACACGCATCACTTTTAGGGGACCAAATTCAGCTGTCACTTATATTGATATGTCTGGCAGAATCCCACTTCAATAATTCTAGAATTACATGCCTGTGAAAGAAAGCAATTTTGGTCTAAATGACCTTCCCAATACTAATTACTTTATAGCATATTCTTTATTTTCTATTTCATGTTATAAGCTGTTGCACAGCAAGACATAGTTCTAAACACAAAAATATTACTGACACACAAATGTCACAAACTAGATTATAAATACTAGTCTAATTTCTGCTTTTATTATGACAACATTATATAAGTACCAAATGATACAGATTTCCCTAATCTGCAGTCTCCCTCTAAAGACATTAAGGAAAATACTCGGATAATTATGCTAAAATGCTGAACAAGTGCTTATAATGTTAACATTTCAATTAAAAAAAAATGTTTAGTTCCATGCTTCCTACTGATTAGAAAATAAATTACTTTTGAAATGCTTTCCTGTGCATAAATATCAACCAGCACACAGAAAGAAAAATGCCTCTTGCTATGATCACATACTGAAAACAACTGATTTTGCTTACATGCAGAAAACCAGAAATGCAAATAAAAAAATAACACTTCATCATGTCCATGTATTTTTGAGTAGGCCAAATCAACAACTCTCCACATGGTAACTGTGAAATGTACAGTGCCTGGTATCAGGAACAATATTCTGAAGCTGGCACATTAATCAGTCTTGTTTTCAAGCTTCTCATATATTATTCTGCAGAGATTTTTTTTCCCTGTTTTCTTCTGTTATCAGAAAGCATCTGCAGGAGTGCATGCCTGTTAAAACTAGTACAAAATTAATAGATTTAAACTGATTTATGCTACTTTATCCTGCAACAGAATTTGTTTTGATACATATGTTTTTGCTTTTTTTTCCGTACAAACACCAACATTTTTGACACTTGAAAGGAACAATTTTGAGGATGTGACAGAAGATGGCAAATATCTGTTTAACTGCACAAATATTTACACTCTGTATATGTCTGAGCTATTGTTAACATTTCCAATACAACAAGCTTTCAGCATGCAGAAACGCACCCTGCATTTATGATGTTTGCCTGTACATATAAATTGAAAGTGCATTTATAAAATACCAGTAACTGATTAAATATATGTTTATTAAATAAAAATCTATTATAAAATACATATGGAAAATAGGAGCCAAAATAGATGAAATTACTAAACCAATGGAGCATGAACAAGGGAAAAAAATTAAACAGATCATCTACTTCTCCTGAGCCTCCCACTGAAGCACCTACATTTACCTACACCCAGTACAGAGGGGTTTGATTGCCCCAGCCCAGAATGCACCAGTTTACCAGAGTCCAAGGTGAAAAAAAGATCTTCCTTGTCATAGACTAGTTAAGAAGGCATCCCTGATTAACTCTTCTGCTTTGTCTGCAATTACCTAAATAAAACTTCCATTTAAGTACAAAGTGGGCTTGTGACAGTTATACCCACCTGAAATGTGAACGTTTTAAATTCTAACTAGGGCCTGCCTGAAGAAACATTTTCAGTGACACAAATTAAGACTGTAATTTCCTAGAGTAAAAGTTACTGGTTCAATAAACACAATATATTCAATATGGATCTTTAATAATTAAGAGTTTAAAGAAAATGTATGAGAGGTATGATTTTCTACTGTTTCCTGAACAACAAACATTTTTTAAATGCCTTTTCATGTCAGTGGTCAAGTGCAATCCCTTGGAACATACATGCCTAGGCTAAGGGTTCCAGAAGGGGTTTTGGCATTGCAGTCTCTGACATCAAACCCTAGATATTTTTAATTGCCAGTTCTCAAATGTCTGCTGAATTTGCCTAGGAAACACAAATCTTACCTAAATATGACAACAGGTATGTAGAACAGCAATTATGATTATGAATGGTGTCACCACTAGGAAGAACTAGAAACACTACACACTGCTTTTACAGACTTGCAAGTAAGATTCTTGAAGTCACACCACACCTCTTTAAAGGAAAACATTAAACTGACAATTTCTTCCACAACTTCACACAGCCATAGTGGGAGAATAGTTCCTACCCTGGAATAAAAGCATCACAGTCTTGTCAGCCCCTATATCTAAACATACCCCTGAAACTTGAATCCAAGCACTGTGAGCCTTGTCAGACTCTTAAGTTCTCTCAGGCAGACATGTAATAGCATGTGTTGCATTTCTACATTTACTTAAAAAAGGGAAAAAAAAAAAGAAGATAGTAGCAGCTGCCACCACGAGGCTCATATAAGAAGGGCATGGGAAATAGGTAGTGATGCCATCAGATAACAAAGACTTGTCATTTAATACTTTTGGTCAAGTTCCAGAAGGAGGAAGTGTACATAGGAGAATTCAAATGGCAACTACAGAGCAAACACTTTTTAAATTCTCTAAGCTACATAATCATGACATTTCAATGCGGTTCCTGGTAGTTGCAGAAACTTACATTTAAAAGTGCTGCATTCCTTTTATGAGCTGCATAAGCTGCTTGAGTTTGCCATGTCTTTTTAGTCTTTTTGTCTCCTAGATAAGTCTCCATCTGCTGTAGCAGCTCTGATCTCTGAGACAGTCTACAAAGGAAAACATTTTGCTAAGTGGGTAGAACATTTTGCTCAGGAGCTAGAAAATAACCTTTTTACCTTACCCAGTTTTCTCAAAACTAGGGGGCTAATTAAGCCGGCTGTAGGGTGGGTGTGCTGGGGGAGGGAAAAGGTACAGGCAGGCACCACCTGCTGTGCTTGTATGAAGCTATAATGTTGCAACCAGCAGTCCTCATATGCTAAGGTGCTTAGAAGCACCTCATCTCCCAGAAGAGGAAAGACAGGGTGGGCTGGGGTGACTTGATCAGTGCTACTCTTGCTCACTGGCAAGTACTAGTTGTTATAAGAAAAGCAGATTTTTCTGAATCATGGCTGTACTTGCTTCACAATCTGAGTTTACAGGGCAACGAAGAAGTAATTCCATAACTGAGGCATAGAGCGAGAGAATTTAATTATATTCCCAAACAGGAATTTAACAAGAGGTTAATAATGGAGATCTAAACCAATCCAACCATTGGAAGTCAAAAACCTCACCAACTTAAATACCGTTCACTGCGAGCACGGAGGCCAATTCCAGCAGTTCCTGAAGGAAGACTGCCACCTCCTGGAACACCAGCCCCTGGCTGAAAAACCACTGTGCTGGTACCGAGCTGGGATTTACTGCAGGGAGGAGGCCCGACAAGATCTGACCAACTGCTGCGAGGCAGGCCACAGCCGTGAAAGTTACTTACATCTCTTCATGCCTTCTAGCAAGGTGAGCCTCCTGAGACAAATAGGATGACATTTTCAGTTGGTTGCCCTGGTTTTGTCACTCTATAAAAGGAAAACCAAGAGAAATTAAAATCTACAGAAATATGTGAACATACATCCTTTAGTATTCCACAGTTCCACATTAAAAAGTTGCAGTCAGCGTATTTATATATTAGTTATCTACAGAAAACCTGCCACAAGGCATTGTTACATTATGCTTTCAATACACGCACACTACCAGTGTTCACAATGTGCTTTAGGAAAATCCTACTGTATTCTAATAATTTCTCAGAGAACTAAAATTTACTTTAAAGTTTCAGATTTAGCATCAAGTATTCTCAAGTTTCAGACTCACAACTTCACACGCAAACTGTGTGCTTGCATAACTTGTGTGTTGTTGTTTAGTGATTTCTGGCTTTTGTCATTTTACTCTGAACACAAAGTTATTCTTGTAAATGTCATTTTTAACTACTCTCATGGATGCCACGCTGTTCACGGGAATGTGTGTTTAACCACATAACTACAGTTTAACTACTAAACGAGTTTAATTTTTCAGTGCTTGAAAAATTAAGTGAAAACTTTTTGGGCTCAGCTTTCCAGTCCTGTAACACAGCACTTGATGGAATGAATACACAGCTTAAACTGTTTACATCTTACAGGGTTTTCTTGAGATATGAAGATAACTGCACACTGCATGCAGATCAAGATCTTACACCACTTTTCAGAAGCCTGAAAGTGTTTTATAGTCTAATGTATTTTTGATTTCAGCAGTGAGTGCATTGTTGTCACACTAAGTAAAATTAAAGAAAATAAAATAACTAAATGTGATGAGCTTGGGAGAACTCAAAAGGTCTCATCAAGATCGAGAACATGAGGAGAGGTCTCCCCTCTGTCAAGCAATTTGCACGTGACTTTGAGGCAGGTTATTTACACACACACTTCAGCTTCAGCAGGGGCTGTTTTATAGGGATGTGTTTCATCACAGTCTAAAATCCACTCCTCCGCGACTGCCCTTTTGTTTGTGTTTCCCCTTCGTTTAATAAGGGGCTCATCCTTTCTCTGCCCTCTCCCTCAGCTGGGGATGCTTCACGCTGCTTGCGAGACCGGGCAAGCTCATCAGGCAACGGAGAAAACCAGAGCGTGGGGAGCGCAGCCTGACGCGCCTCCTTCCATCGGGAGGAGCCTGGCTTTCGAACCCCTGCCAGAAACCAGCGCCCGCTGCGAGCACCCTCCGGCCCGCGGCAGCACGGGGCAGCGGCTTCGCGAACAGCTTCGCTGGGCGGCTGCCAAGGCGTGAACCGAGCCGGGCGGAGCGGCTGCGCGCAGGCCTCCCGCGGCTGCTCAGCCCCTGGCTGGCCGGGAGCGGCAGGAGCCGCGGGGCAGCGGCTGGGAGCGGCAGCAGCCCGCGGGACCCGGCGCCGCTGAACAAGCAGCGGCCACATGGGCAGCGAGCGCCGCCCGCCAAGGGGCACGCGGGAGCCGCCCTCNCATCGGAATGTTCCATTCTGTAGAATGAAGGGAGGAGAAATCAAGATATAAAAATAAATAAATACGGAGACCTGGTTTACCTTTAGCCTCTCCGGCTTCCAAAAGGAAAGCAACCACCCATCATGGTCTCCGCGACGTCTTAAACATCCCCCCCAGCTCCCCCCACTATCGCCGCTGTCATGGAGACGGCCGGAAAGGTGGAGCCTTCAGCCTAGGCGCTCACTGGTCCCGTCGCGCCCCGGTAGGCGGGAACGGGTAAAGTAGGGCTCCGCCTCCGCCGCGGGGATTGGAGGAGGCGGAGGACGCAGCGCCCAATCACTGCCGGCGGGCGGGCGCAGCTGAGCCCGGCGTCGCGCGCCGGCCGTTAGCGCCGAGGGGGCGTGTCGCGCCCGGCTCCGAGAGCCGCGGGACAGCTGCAGCATCCCAGGCTCTGTCCGCGGTGAAACCCATCGCTTGAGCCGCTCCCGTCCCCCACGCACACGAGAGTTGGCAGTAACGAACTTTTGGGGCATTGCAGCCCAAGTACACAGAGGAAGAGTGAATGTGTTCCGAGTGATAGAATCCCAGCATCAGTCACACAATGGTGGGGGTTGGATGGGATCTCCCGGAGATCATCCAGCCCAGTCCCTTGCTAAAGGAGGTTCCCTTTCATCTAGGGGCACAGGAACGTGTCCAGGCGGGTTTGGAGACGTCCTGAGAAGGAGCCTCCGCACCCTCCCTGAGCAGCCTGTGCCAGGGCTCCCTCACCTCAACAGCAAAGATGTTTTTCCCTGTGTTTAAGTGGAACTTTATGTGATCCAGCTTATGTCGATTACCCCTAGTTCTGTCACTGCACACTACAGAAAAAAGTGTCTCCTTATCCTCCTGACATCCACCCCTTAGGTACTTTGAAGTGTTAATGAGGTCTCTCCTCCCAGCTAAACAGCTCCAGGTCCTGCAGCTTTTCCTTGTAAGAAAGATGTTCAAGCTCCCTGATCATTTTGGTAGCCCTCGGCTGGACTCTCTCCAGAGGTTCCCTGAGTGGCAATGAGTTGTTGGTGAGGGTTAGCACTGCCTGTGCTTGCTCCTTCAAGACTCCCACTCGTCCCCAAGCCTTCCTGTTCTCCAGGGAAGTAGATTTTAAGGCAATTGCTACTTTTGTGCACAGGACAGATTTTTGGCATGGGAAGTGTGCCGTGAGTGACAGCCAGGCTCTCCACAGGTGTTTCTAAACCCTTTGGTGTGATCTTGCCCTCTGTTTGAGAACAGAATTTCTTCCAGGCCACAAAGCTGAAAAGGCTTTGTACTGAGGCTAGCTGTTGTCCTTTATAGCCAAACTTCCATCAAAATGTACTTTTAAGAAAAGCAGAATGAATCCACTTTTTGTGCGTGCGGGTGTGAATATTTTGTCCTTTGCAGAAAACATAAACCAAACCTGGCCAAATGCAGCTGAAAGTTCCTTTTTCTTCATTGTTGCTGGATAGATTTCCACACATTTACAGCTGCAGGGTGATTTATGAAAGCTGCTCTGAAAATGCTTGTCTTCCTTCTTTCCCTTCTCTGATCCTAGTGTTTAAAATGCCTCATCGTGAGCCTTTCTTACTGCTGATCAGAAGATTTTTCTTGTGATTCTTGAGCTCTTTGTCTTTTCTATTTTTTCCCCATTCTCTGATTTTATATTTCTGCAACAAAGTCATAGTAACTCACTTCATGACATATAATTAAATAGTTTCTTAATGTACTTGTCACTTACCCCTGCCTTTGCAGCAGGCAGGATAAATAGTACTTAAAATCATATTTTTAATTTCTTTCTTTTTTTTTTTTTTTTCACCACTGTGATTTAAGGACAAGACTTTCCAAGAGATGGTATGGAGAAATAAGAGTCTTTCCTCATTTCTAATGGTGGAAAGCTAATGGTTACGGTCTCACTAAATTTAATGGGAAGCTTAAGCGTTTTGCATATCCTACTTTGAGCTACACCAGTTCTCTGTAATGGTGGTGATCTTTCTTTCTTGCAGGATTTAATGTATTTCAGAAAGAACAGAGACAAATTGAAGTTGAGTTTACATAAACCACTATATGTGCTGTTGGTGGAGAGAATGCAAAGAGCATTTTAGTTAAGCTACAGATACTATCAGTTGTTCAGCGTTGCGGAAACAGAGACGGGATGGAACCTATAATTTCTTAATGACTGCTTTATGTGACAGTGGATGAAACCCACTATAAGTTCATAGCTAATGAGCTATAAACTCTACATTTAGTTTTTCAGTATTAATGTTCTCGTTTTCATTAAAGAGCAGCCAAACCTACCTCAGTTCCCAATTTGTCAAGAATATAAACTTAAAGCTTAGTTTAAAACACAAGAAACTGTTAGTAGCAGCCAGAAATTCCCACTGTTGACCTGATTTGGATAGGTGGTTCCTCAAATCTGCAAAATGCCCACAGTGAATTTCATTGCTGAAATGGAGCTTTATAGATAGATAGACAGATAGACAGACTCTCTTGCATAATGCACTGGCACCTAATTGTTGCATGATATATTGTTATATGTGTGTCGTGGCTTGTGGTGTCCCTTTGTCCCCTGCTGCCATTTCCACTTACTATGTGCCCCTTGCAGGGAAGAAACCCTCATTTAATAGTTTTTATAAAAAGCCTCTTTTTTTGTTCTTTGCAGATACTGTATCTTCATTAGATACTTCTGCTTTTCTGTGAATTTATTGTTGGATCAGTGGAACAAAAATTTGAGAAACTCCTTACCTGCACGTGAGACCCTGAAATCTGTATTTTCTGCCTGGTTGTGCCAATATGACCGAATGTAAACAACAGCAGAGTAGTCTCCCTGTTGCTTGGTTGCAGTCTACAGTGGAAGTGTTCTGTATGAGGTTGTGTACCCTGTGACTGCCTAAATAGGGATTAAGGGCTTGCTGTTAGCACTGAAACGTGGGCATTGTGACCTTAAGTTTTCCTTAAACCTGCAACTTGGTTTTACTCTTGGAAGTTTTCTGAGCGAAATTGAATTGTAACACTAGGTGGCACTTAAACACAGCTAACAAAGACTTTTCTCTATTGCAACACACAAACCCAAATTCTGTTCTAACATGCAGTTAATTATATCCTCAAAATGATGTCTTGGATTGATATTACTAAACAAACATGTATAAAATGTAATTACAGACAAGTGAAATAAATACTGTAGGCTTATAATTGCAAGATATGTTTTTTTGCTTGTAATATGCTACACACCTGTGCATAGTTTATATAGCTAGTATTTTATTTTGTCATTTTTACTAACATTGAGAATGGTGCGATTTAGCTTTATATGCTTTTATTTACTGGTACCAATGTTTGCCATATGTCAGGGTTTTTTTTTTTAAATGGAATGTTTTTATATGTTGGTTTTTAGAACAGGAGTATTTCAAAGGGAAAACAGTAAGAAAGGAGTTTTTTTATACAAAACTGTTTCAAAACTTTTTAAGAAATGTATATATTTTAGGTTTGTTTTCCTATTTGCTTTGCTTTCCTTTTCTTTCTTTACTTATTTTTTGGAGGTGCACCTCTATCAAGATGGACTGTGCATCCATCAGCCAGTGCAAAAATAATTGTCCAAACAAGAGTTGGAAGGTCTGTGATAAGAGGAAGAACTGAAAACTGGCAGTGTGAGGGCACAGAGGGGGTAGAACTCCAAATAGATTGTGTGCCCATGAAAGAGCAGCATAAAACCATGGGTTAGGCCAGGTCAGATGGTCTAACATCAAAGAAAAAATTAATGGTTGTGTTCAAAGGACCTAAGGAGGAGATTATTCTGTGTATGCTTCAAGATAAAGAGGACAAAGGTAAGAAAGTCAGTATGCAGCTGAAAATTATCTGGTTTAGGTGGGGTTTTTATTTTTGTTTTTTTTTTTTTTTTGAGAAAGACCATTTTGGGTTCTGAAACAGTCTTTCCAGCTAATAGTAGACATAGCTGTGAAATCTAAACGAGCCTAGGCAATACTTGAGACAGTTTACTGATACACCCATTCAGTATTGTCAGGGGATACATGCCCTAACAGGTGCTCTTCCTGTCATTTCTATGGCAGAGCTACTTCTTTTTGATGATTTCAAGAAAATAGTTTGGCCCTCGGGTAATAATATTAAGCTTTCCCTTAAAAAAACCCAAATCTGCAGGCCTTGACTGACTTCTACAGAAGTACAGGTAGTAGAATGTTTTACAAGTAATTATAAAAAACTATTTACAGTAATTAGCTTGAATCTAATTGCTTCTCAGCACGTTAGGATAGTAAATTACAGCTTTATTTCAAACAACTCCTGTTGTCTGTTTTCCCTGAACTGACACAGGAAACCCAATACAAACAAGCACTTAGAGAACCACCATTCTCAGTCTTGTTTGAAGTACCTGGCATGGGGATGCTCAGCTTTCATCTCACTAGCAGCACTTCACTTACCTATGTGGACTCCCTCTGTCTTCCCTTGTGCACTGAAAACCTACTGCTGAGAGCAACAAGAGGATGCCTGTGAACAACAGGGACAGAAATACACCTTTTAGCTCTTAAGTGAGAGATTTATACTTGAGATACATTCAGGAGAAAGCTGATTTTCTTAGGCTCCCTCCCTAATCAGTGCAGAGAGATAAGCTCTCTACAGTGATGTAGGGCATGAAGCCTTTTGGAGTTCCTTTGGAGAAGGACCAGAGGTGTCTTTCTCTACAGACCATATAGGGAGCTTTCAGAAACTGGCTTCCTCAGACTGGTGTCTATAATGATGTACCTGATCAGTGTCTGATCATCTGCTTCAAAACCCTCTACAGCTTCTGTCTGTCACATCCTCATGGACGTTCATTGGAGTTCCTTGAGACAGATCTTGCCTGCCACATGGACAGAAAGCCTGTCAGCTTTGGCCTGATTATTCCTATTTTAAACTGCAGCAAGTTCACTGAGGAGGAATTCAGTGCCTGATAATGTTCAGGAATCCAGTCACCTTCAGGTACTTTTGCTTATTTAAACAGCCTTACAACTGCTTTCCCACATAGCTTTGAATGGAGTGGACTACTTAACTTTCTGTCCGCTCTTGCTTTGGGGTGATGATAGACACCATCTTCAGATTTAGTCCCTTTGCAATGGGTATACAAGTCAGCCTATAACTTCTATCCACTGTATGTAAATAATGCTATTGCCATCTGGTCTTACATTAAAATTGTCTGATTCTGAAATGATGATACATCTACAGAAGCAAGAAGTACTTCAAATTTTAATAGATGCGTTTATGGGACTGTCAAAATGCCTGATATTAATAGCTTGACTTCCACTCTGTACGCAGAGGTAGAAGAAATAACACCACCTTCACAGTCCTGGCACAGTTTCCTTATAAGCTGAATTCTCAACCCATAGTTTCTTCCTCTGCCTTTTGCCATACAAACCTAAGCAGGACTGTTCTGTTTGTTATTTCACTTTAGATTTTGAATGGTTTTATTATGAGTTTCTTCAATCCCTGAGAGAAATTAGAGAGGCAACAATGCTTCTCTTATTGTGTAACACCAACATTTATTGACAATAAGAGTAACAGAAGTGGCACAAGAAACCAGTTTCTAATAAACCCTTTCACTGGGTTTTTGTTATGAAGGTTGAGCTTTTCATTTTTTACAAAACTCCACTCTTTTTAAAGAAAGGTCAGTCAATCTTTTTAGAAAGATTTAATAAATGACTCTTTCCCTCTTACCAAATTTAGTCTTTTGTTGAATTGTTTCAGTTCCTATTAAGGCTTCACAAAAATGTACCTTCTATTGTATTTCTTCTAATAGGTTTCTCAGCCTTATAACTATAATAAATTTGTCAGTCTAGCTTCACTGAACACTGGACTTGAAAATCCTACTACAACAGATTATAAATATAACCATTTCTAAACCCTTTCAATAAGTTTTACCCTTTCTTTCAACCCATTTTATATACTCAGCAATTCAGTGAAAATAACCTTTCACAGTCATTCTTTAAGTTCTTTTTCTTGGTGATAGCACAGTCAAGTCATTTGATCAGTCAGTCAGGAAACCAGAGTTCTGTTCCCACCTCTGCTAGGGTGGATTCATAGTCTGGACCAACTGTCTTAAAGCTAACATTTCCTTCAGAGTTCATTCAGAGGAAATGACCAACTTAACTCACATAGTGTCTGATTTTCAGAGCAGATGAGTGCTCAGAACTGCTTTTTAAATAATTTTGAGAGGTGCCCTTAACATTGCTGGGGAAAAAAAAAAAAAAAGCCTAATGGGATGTTGTTTGGTAACCAGACTTGAAGACCCTCAGAAGCAGCTTTACAGCAGATTTTAAAAAAACATACCTAATCTATTTTCTCTGTTTTGCTTCTCTGAAATGTGGTTGTTAAATTTTTTTGGGGAAAGAGACCACAGAATCATAAGTTACATTGTTTTAGGAACACAAAGTACCGTTTTGATAAACAATTTTCTGCAGGACATGTTTTAAAGGTTGAATGAATGAATGTAAACAACGTAACAAAACCTTTAGAACATTAATAACCACACTAAAAGCAGAGAAGCAAGCAGCATGATCACATAAATCCAAGAAAAGCAAACAGAATCTAAATATCTCAGGCCTTGTGTCATAAAATGAATCAACTTTGCTTTATAACACCGCGTAAAGAATAAACAGCAATGCATCATACTCACTTTGTGTGGATGAATGGAAAGCAGAGAGGCAAGGGTTATCTAAGTAATATAAAAGCATCATTAATGGATACTTCCAAAGGCCACAAACATTCTGCACTAATCCCAAACTACAGCACTACACTTCTTCTCAGGTTTACCCATAATCAGCAAATGGAGGAAAAGATGGACTATCTCTCCCCTCTCTCCTTTTGAGAGAATTGTTAGCTGAGATCCTTGCAAGCCTGCTATGGGGTCATTCTACTTATTTGACCAGCTGTGATGGTTATGGTGTGTTTCTGGTTAGCTGAGGTCAAGAAAAATGAAGAGGTGTAGAAATAGCTTTGAGGGTGATCATGATAGTGGAGGGAGCTTGTTTTGTGAGAAGAGATTTGCTTGGCTTATTAATCAAAACAAAAGCAGTAAGACTATCTGATTGTTTTCTACAAACACATTAGTAGTCTTAACATCAGAGAACAAAGTTCTTAAAGCAAAAAAGATAGAGCTAGAAGAAGGGCAAATGGATATAATGTATAAACCTCTTGAACAGAGAAGTTTGAGGGAAGAGCTTAAGCATCAGAGACATGAACTTCTAGGACAGCCTCCTAGATGGAACAGAGGTGGGGCAGAGAGCAAGAAAATGGATTCATTTTAACACAGACCTTCATCAGTTTGTGGCTGGGAGTCTGAGACGTGGCTTTTGGCATGAGCTTCAGGGGAAAGTCTGACTCACAGAGACTTTCCAACAGCAAGTCTTTCATGGTAGCCATGTTCTTCTGAGCAGTGCTGGTGAAATCCCAGAATCATGGCATCAGCCCTGGTATTGTAATCAGCTGCTGGTCATCTGTGAGAGAAAACTTGGAAATTAAAGCTCTAAGTCACCTGCTGCTCTCTGCCTCTGGCTATGAGTAGTATTGCAGAGGGAAAATGGACAATACACCACATAATGCAGAACTTGTGCAGCCTGCTGGCGAGACAGCCTGCTGGCGAGCCAGCCTACTTGGAGTTGATAGCAGTGCTACGTAGGTGTGGAGAGCATTGCTACACCGTTCAGGCACTGGAAGGAGAATGTTTTTAACAAAATATCTCCGTGTTGTGAAGATCTGCCTGTGTAGGCTTCCTAATAATAACTTCTATTTGCTTGTGATCTTGCTACGAGCTCCATATTACACAGTCCTACGTGACATTATTTGTAGTTGGCTGTTTGTCTGAACCTATTTCATAGCCTAAGGCACAGAAAGGCAGGTGAATTTAAATTTTAGCTTTCAAGTTGGTTTTCAAATGTTGTCAGTTTAAAATATTAAAATATTAGCAAGTTCTAACAACATTCTCAGATTTTTTTTCCCCAATTGTCTGTCTTTGGCTTTACTGAACAGAGTTATGGACAGCACCATAGAGCCCAGGCTTTAAAATAACTTGGATAGAAATGTCAGTGCTGCCATTGATGTGAAAAAGGGTCAATGCTTGGTTTTCTGTCATTTATCTTTCAGCTTAGCAATAATGAAGAAAAGGAGATTTTCTTTGGAAAGATGAAGCAGTAAGTTCTTTGGAAAGATGAAGCAGTAAGTTTAGTAGGAAACATGAGAAAATAACTACATTCCAAGGAATGAGAAAATTACTTTCCTTGGATAATATCACTTATTTTCTTCATGAAGCCATACCACAGAAGGATATCAGTTGATAGTTAGCTCTTCAGTTTCTGAAAATGGATGTGACTCTGGCAAAAGCTGTCGATAATATGTATCAGGGTTTTTTTTTTATCAGGTTTTTAAAGAGCAGGTTTTTCTAATTGAGGCTGGTGCAGTCACACTCTGTGTGTGTCTGTATGTAGCTATGCACAAATGCATGCCTGCACCTTTCACATCCCTTTTTCAGTAATTTTTCATCAGTTGCAGTCAAATTCAACACCAAGGTTACTAGTCTCAAAGAGGCTGCAGTTCTAAAAGTTTTGTGAAAATGGATGGCTATTCAGAGATAAAGAAAGGCTAGAAGGAGATCTTACCACTTACTAGATGTCAGAGGGTCCATGTAGCCTTTTTTTCTGCCAACTCAAATTAATTTGAAACCAGGCTACTTGGTTTTATTGTTCATTGAGCTACTTATCTGCTTTCAATTTTTCTGTATTTAAAGCAAGTGAAATGAAACCAGTTTATATAAGCAATCAAGCAATCTGTTGCTAAAATATAGACTGCTATATAAATCAAGCTATTAGTAAGATGCCCTAAATTTCCTCTCTGGGAATGGCTCTCTGTAATTGGCTAATCTCTCAAAACAATTTGTGATACCTTTTTGCATATTGTACCAACTGGAATAATCAAAGAGGGCTGATTATGTTAATTAAAAGTATGATCTGCATGTCTAGTTAAAAAACGTAGTTCATAACTGTTAGATACTTTAAATTGTCTTAAATTATTATAGACTCTGAGAAGAGACTGTTGTCTCTGCACTAGGAGACACACAGCCAAGTGAAGAAGTGGTTAGCAGTCTCTGTTCACATGTGAGAGATTGGGGATGTTACCTGTAAGGAAGGTAATGAAACCACTGTTGGGATCCATGGCCTAAATCCCAGACCACAAGGTGCTGAAGGTACCTCCCAAAAATGTCATCTCTGGCAGTAAAGGATAATTTTCAATGGAACCTGAAAGTTATTTATCAGGCACTTTTGGACACTAGAGGAGTCATTTCTAGGGCATACCTCCCACTGTAGGTATAGCATAGAATTAGGGGTAACATTCATCTAAAATCAGAGGCTGGGTGAAGAAAAGATTCTATAGGAATTCATTCTGAAAAGGAACTGATTATTTTTAAAAGAAAATAAGAGCCAGTTAATTTGGGACAATAAAGTTGGAACTATACAAGGCAGGAACTATTCAGTCACTGAATCTTTTTAGTGATTCTCTTAGGTACGTTGAGAGAGAACCAAAGCGAATCAGAAAAGAGAAATTTTAAAGGATTTCAGCTCTGCTCCATTGCTTTTGTCTCTTCAGCTAACTGCTCTTTTCCACATGCCTTCAGTCTTAGCCAGGCAAATGGCAGAGGTGGAGAAAAGCACGCATGCCAAACCAGATACTCCCACCAATGCCCACTACCCATGCTGACCAGAAGCTGCAGCTGGTGATCCACTTTGTCATCCTACACCATCTCACACTAGTGTCTGTGTGTGTGATAAAAGCAGCATATTGCTCTTGTTCATTTATTCTCTTTTGTGCTCTGCATATTACCCAAAGCAAGGGAAACCTGAAAGGCTAACAGCCACCAGCACAATGTACAGTAGGATGTACTTGGGACTGCAATCTGAGCAGCCTCTGGCCAGGCAATGCCTGCTCCTCCATGGGAGTCTGCAGAGCTGCATGTGACCCCAGGCCGTGTGACAGTGTCAGGAGCAGCTCTCACCATGCACTTCAACCAGCAGCTACTGCAGAATTTGCTCCTTTCAGCTAAGTGATCATTAATTGCTCATGTTTAGAGCGGAAAGAAAATATAAGGATGTGCTTTCCACCTTGTTCTGACCCTCCACCCTAAGCCACAGTGGTTTTACCACAGAACCTAAGTGCTCCTGTCTCAGCCTGCTGAGTAACTGTGTATATGGAATTATTTTCTAATGAACTGTGTGTTTTCAAAGCCCACACAAGTTCTTAAAGAAAAAAAGAAAAAGGAGGGTTTTTTGTTTGTTTGTTTTCTCTATAGCTTACTGAAAGATTTTGTTTGGTTGGTCTCACTGCATATGCTTGCAATGCCATGAGGAGCTACGGCCCTCGGAAGGCTGGGGAGTTATGATAACGTATTCCTTTCTCCTCATCATCTTCCTGATGTAGCCTGTCTTTAGATTTCATCCACTTGCTTACAGAAAAGCAATTGGATTCATTTTTGAAAATGACTCAGTATGATATAGGGGCGAGGAGAAAGACAATGAAAGACCTTGCAGGCACGAGACTGAGATTTACAATAAATGTGGTTTGGGATATGTATCTGTTTGTGTACAATTTTTAAAAGGTAGTGAGATTACTAGCAACCTTCTAGGTCACATTAAATGTCTGAAAATCAGATTAGTCTCAGTAGAAACACTCAATTAGAAATGGCATTATCCTTTGAAACTGACAAAATGTTCTACAAAGCCCCATTTTGTAGTTATGGAAAAATAAGGCACATGTCATAGAAGTGCTTCAGAAAGAACCACCTATTTGTAGTCAGGGTGTAGGATTCAGATCTGTTTGCCATGACATCACTGGTATTCCAGACAGGTCTTTCTCACGTAACACAGGCAGAAAAATCTGTATTACTAAGGTTGTGGAAATATTCATACTATATCCTGTTTCTAAGAAAGGACAATAGAGGATATCCAGGGAAAGTGACAAAGAACAACATACATTAATTCTTACCAGGCTCTGACAGTCTGTAGACTGAGCATGTCCTGAACCACAGATTGTATCCACATCTTCATGTTTACTCTCTGTTTACATTCCTTTGCACGAATGTTTGAGGATAAGGTAAAGAGCACCATACATAAATAAAGAGCAATCCTGTCTCTTTATTATGCATCCACACACTGCTACTAGATGTTGCACATGAGTCCACAGCTGAGGTCCCAGGATAGTACTACAACAGAGTAATTGCTGTTCATCATAAACGTCTTTGTCAGAAGACTCAAATAGATATGCCTAAAATTGCTCAAGAAAATATGTAGTAATGCTGAAAGCCAAGAGATGTAGTGATAAGGTGACAGTAAAATCTTGGCTCTGCTAAAGTCAAAGTGAACTTTGCCAGTGGCTTCAGTAAAGCACAGATTTCTGCCTTGAGAATCTGCCCAGACCAGCTGCTCTTCCTGGATGTCCTGAGAGCGTCTCGTGCCTGAAGGGGCTCCAAGGAAAGGTGTGCTGTCAGGAATTCAGAACAATCGATTTCACAAAACCTATGTTTACCCTGCATGGCTGTGCTCCTCTTTTTGTGATCAATCTACTCTTTCCAGCTTTGCTATTAATTTTCACAAAGCCAGATATTGCAGCTGAGTGCTCACAGTTGTCAGTGTTTACGTTCCACCTTGTTAGGAAGAACTGGCAAAAAACATTCGAGTATAGAGGATTTTTGTTAAAAAAAAAAAAAGTTGGCTTGCTATTTAGGCAGCACTGGAAAGGGACTGTTTTGACAAATGAAAGACTTGAGCATAAACTGCTTTTTTTCTCTCCAAGATTTCCAACTTCTGTACATAGAACTCAGAAGAACCACTCCCAGTCTTTCTTTGGTGATTTTCCCGACCATTTACAGTAAGTGCTTCTGCTTGTTGGTTTAGTGCTTTGTGTTGTGGCCATTTTAGTGAAATAAATTTGGTTAAAGCATGGATGATGTGGACAGGGGACACTATTTAGTGTATTAGTGCACCTTTATCTTCAGGCACTTGACAGAACTCCTGTGAAAGAAGGATTGAAGGTACCAGCTCAAAGCTGGGAAAGGCAGCAGAGACAGCCATCGCTGTAGCCTCACCACTGCACTCAGAGCCACAAACCTGTGTTGAGCTCTGCTGACTCTGAAAGCTGCTAGCAAACTCTTGGTTTCGTTCTCAAATCTGTTTATACTGATAGAGCAGCAAGAGCTAAGCTTCTGCTGAAAGCATCAGTTGCTATGTGGGCAAATGCAGTACACAGATTATTGATAGCCACATCCTAGGAAGAAGTGGAGCCCTCCAGTATATCAACAGCATATGATAAAATCTAAAGAGGAATGCATGATGAAGCTGGGATTAACTACACAGAGAAATTTCTTAGTGCCTGAGCATTGCCTGTTGTGCTGTATTCTGTCACAGGCCTTGCTACAACCTTATAATGAGGTTAGTTTATAAATTATTAATAGTTAATATGAGCATCAAACAGATAAGGAGAACATGAGTTACAAGCTCATCAGCAGATAATGCTCTATTGCAGTAATAATCTAACTGCTGAACTCTGTAATCACCTGTAACAATTGAGACCTATTTGTGAAAATATCTATTAATTCTTACTGACTATTATAGCAGTAAGTTTAATACAAAACATGGCAGTAATGGGCATATCATATGAGATCCCTTTTTTAATATTGTTTTGTATCTTGGCACTTATGCTTGACAAGATCCTTCTGTAAATAGGAAATGTGTCAGCTACAACTCACATGCAAGGGAAGAGAGAGAAATCTTCTATTCTTCTGCCCTTGCATTGTTAGGAAGCTGGGGTTTTGAGCTGGGCAGAGGCAATAGGGGCTTCATGAAGAAACAGTTTGTTACAGCAGTGCATAGAACAGTTGTGCCAGTGAGCTGGGTTAGGTGAAACGACATCCTCTGGAAGTCACCTCCCTGCAGCAACTATTCTATATCAGGCAAATCCTATCCCCTAACTAGGTGGAAAGCTGGGTATCTAAATGGAGCAATGACCTCTGCTAAATACCTCACACCCATCTTGGATCTCAGGTTCACTTAGATAGCTGAGAAAGACTTTGGGGTTTGTGTGCTTAACACAAAAATTGTAATTGCAAGAAGGCTGAAATTCCACTCTCCTGAAGCTCATTACCTTTGAAATTGCCTCAAGTCTGAGATTCAGAATAGTGCTTTTGTGCTGTAGAGTGAGCTATAATAGCTGTATTGACATAGTGTGAAACCAATTGTCATTCTGTTTTACACAAGTTGGATATCTAAAATCCAGCAAGATTTTAAGAGTAAAAATAAAATATCTGGGATTCATTTCTTTGGAGATCTGCTGCCATGCAGTCCTGGAAGACTACCATGTCCCCAGTGCTGTGGAGTTGCCACCCTAGAGAGGCTAGGGATTTGGTGCCACAATTTTCCAAACCTAGGGTGGAGGAGCTGTATAGCTTTGCAGTTATATATATACGCACACATATATATTTTTATCTCCTATGAGAAGCTGAGGTACGAGGATGCTACCTGCTCTGCACTATGGCTGGGACAGACACTTAGCTGTGTGGATGCAGCCTACCTTCAGCGGAATAACTGTAGGTCTTTCTTCATATGGCTTTATAACAGTACTTTGTATCCTTCACATGAAACTGAAATCAACAAAAGAAGGGATAGGAAGGATTTTAGTGAATAAATAGGCTTATCCTTTCATATTATAGCAGTAGATAAAATTAAACAGACCTCCCCCCTGAACTCAGAAAAAACAGAACAAACCCCTTCCTCCAAGCACCAGCATTTTCAGTCATTATACTGGGAATAACAAGCAACAATAGGATTGTGATGACTGCAAATGTACCATATTGAAATAGAATTAGTTTAAAAGGCAGGAACAATATCATCATCAGGTAGCTTTCTTGCAAGGTGGAAAATAGCTTTAATAACTTTATTGTTGGAACTAGTCTAAAAAAAAAATATAAAGGCTCTCCTCCCCTTCAATACAACAGTGATTGTGTTAAAAGCAAGACCTCTGGGTCTAGAGGGCTCTTTCACTATTCTCAGCCTATGAAAAACAAGGGTTGTGGCATGCAGCTGAAAACCAGCAGTGCAGACTGTTGAAATCTCATTCAGAGTTGGGTGTATTTCAGAGTGTGGAACCAAACAGGAATATTCATTAGATGGAAAGTTAATGCATCATGCTGCCTAGGAAGGATGCTGAGAGGTGGCAGAGGAAAATCAATAAAGATTGAAGTCTCTACAAGTGCAGGCACATTGTGGAATAAGAGCTCCAAAGGCAAAGAATACAATTGCCAGAGGTAATGCTGCCTTTCTGGGACACGCTTTTTGCACTTACTAAAAAGGAAAGAACATAGGAGGACTTCACTCTCTGTTTTTGAAGGGGACCACTGTGTAATCTGAGGAAGAAAAGAGGCTGAGAGATGACTGAGGCAGAAAATTCGGGCAGGGGTGGCTGTTTACTTAGGAAGACTTCAGCTCAGAGCTGTTCATTGCTGAGGGTGTGATTAAGTGCTTGTTAATCAGAAATAGCAGGACAATCCATCCAAAGTAGAGCTTTTCATGCCATTTGTGAGAGAATGGACTTTCCTCATCTGGTGTAAAGCATGTGAGGATAAAACTGCCCCAAACATGTATTTTTTGAGCAAACTGGAAACCACCATGAGGGCACTGGCCTGGGTCAACATTTCTGTGACTTTGTGATCATTTGCAAAACTAGCTTTATCATCGTGGCCTTCCTCCCACCAAATGCAGGGGCAGCAGCACAAAAACAGGGATCAGCTGAAAGAACTAAGGGCTCAAAAAGTGAGGGCAGGGAATACTTATATACCTTATTTGAGAACACTGCTGTAATTTGAACAACTTTATGGCATTTATATTAAACCTCTCTGTTCTTTTTGCTTGTCATATCAGAGCTTATGCTTTTTCTTTTTGTCATCCCTTTCATGTGACAAACTCCAGCTTAATATATTTTTTGGCAGTTATGTACTTAATCTTCCCAGTTCCTGTGGATACCAATGCAACAATATGTTTCAGAAACTATTGAAGCTGATGATTCAGAGACCAGTCATTGATCTTTGCCGGGGCCTCAAAGGTGCCGAGCCCTCATTGATCAGATGTTCATGATTCCAACTAGGGAATTAGAAAGAGAATTTTAGCAAATAGAGAAAATTGTTGTAATGAGGCTCTGCCCATCTGACCAGGTTAGCTTGAATCAGTCACACTTCCTAACACACATCAAATGTCCTCTCAGATCACTGGATGAATGCTATGGAGATATAATGACAAGAGAGCTGCTTGTGGCACTCTGCTCTAGTGGAGTTGTTATGATGCAAGAAAGATACAGGACACCTTTTAGCACATGTTGGGGTGTGGTTGGACTAGATGGTCTCTAGAGGCCCCTTCCAACCCCAGCCATTCTGTTTAATGTAAATTATAAACTTAAATAATGAGATAAATGTTGTAAAACTCTTTATACTGATATCCTGCATGAAACCAATTAGGGAAGTTTGTGGCACGCCTCATTCTTTCCAAACACTTTACACAGTAGACTACTATGAGTAAGTGAACTCCAGCTACTGCACATGCACTTGTGATGACAAAGAACAAAGACTGAGAGGAACTTCAGGTTTTTGTAACATACATTATCAATGAACACAGTCATCTTAGCTTCTTAATATGAGAGCTTGCTGCTACATCGTTGCTAGGAAGTCAACAGCCTATCTGAAGTGCATATAGGGTCTGTAGCCTGACAGCAGATAAGCCACCTGCATCTTTTTATTTCAGAGAAAGAAAATAGGAAGGAAGAAAAAAAAAAGAGCAAAGATTTACTTATGGCCAATTTCACAGGCTGCAATCAATTCACAGGTCACTAGGAGACTTTCAGGCATAACGTATGTCTAACAGGCTCAAAGTAAGAGGCTATCTAGAAAATTGGATTTAAGTAATAAGGAAGCTTATTTAAAGCACTAAAATTCAGAAGGCAGAGCCTTTCATAAGCTAAGTTACTGAACTTTAAAGAGTTTTATGATTTTTTTTCCTCCCCACTAATGGTATTTTTCAGCTTGAAGGCTAGTATTATGCAAAACTAAGGACATTCTTTGCCAGTTGCAAAGTGTGATAATTTTTCTATAGCTAGCTAAATAAGATGTTAAATACCTTAACCCTTTGATTCTGTGTCCCCTATTTTTATATGGCTTGCTATATTCCAGCTACAATAGCCAACAGCTTGTTTTGGTCACAGTCACACTCATGGCATTTGAACACGCCAGCCGTTCTGTGACCTGATGTTCTCTACAAATGTCAATTCACAATGTCATGAATGAAATGATATTTAATTTAAATGACATTAAATGATGTTTTAAATTAAAACTCCAGATTAGAATCAGAGTGTTCATCTGATCATCAGACTTAGGGTTTGTCCAACAGTTCTGACACTGAGCCAATACCGTTAAAGATAATGATTTGAGCCTGTTAGGAAAAATTCCTGGAGGGCAAAGCTGTGTGGTGCTGATGGTCCCATCAGGCTGCATGTAATGAAGGCCTCAATTTATTGGTTTTCTATGGTTTTTCTATTCTTCTTGATTGTCTGCTGATGAAACCCGATAAGCACCTTGCTACAGCAAAATTGCTCATTTATCTAGTACATGCAGGACACCCCTTTTGTGCATCACATAGGAACCTCTTTGCAGGGAGAAAACAGCCAGGCTTTCTTTGAGAGATCATAATTTTCCTCCCATGCATTGGCTGAGAGAGCGTGAAAGATCTCATTTTATCCTGCAATCAAACTTGTCAGCTCTCCCCTTGCTTTTGCTTCTCAGCAAGCAACTGAAGAGGATTGCAGTCTTTCCTGCTCACAGAAAGGAGAAGCATGCAGCATCTCAGAGCTCTGGTGCAGGACCACAGAATTTGCTGTGCCTTGTGCCAAAAGGATATTATTTGAAACAGAACTCTCCCTCCTTCATGGTGATTGTCACTGTCACCAGTATTTGCTGCCTTACTCCAATTCTATGTAGAGGAAGCACCTCAACATCTATGGATGAGAACATGCTGAACTCCAGAAGTGACTGTGGGGCATGCTTTAGCTTACCCAGTATGCAGTTAGTGTGGAACAATAGAAAATGGGCTGATCAGATGTTACGGCTGTTTCTACTTTAGCAGCTGCTGGAGACAGGGCAGGCAGTTGGGCATAGAGAGGGATTGTGGCATAAAGAGGGACTGCATTCTGTAGGATGAATGGCTGGGAAGCCACCCTTTCTCTGTTAGGATGTCAAAATACTTTTTAAGAGTCTGGACTAGATTTCTTACAGAGTCTGGGTTTTATTTGGCACCAGGTTCCGTCTGGTGCCTCAGCGTCTGATTGTGAGGGCTAATGTGACATCAGCTACCATGACTGCACATTGCCTTCTGTACATGCATGGTGCCTGCAACCAATGCATCAATACATTTTATGCAGCAGTACCAAAGGTAGCCATCGGCTGTCTGACATCCATCCCAGGCCAGACTGATGTGTAGCAAAAACTTCAGTGCACTGTTCACTCCTAGCTGCAGGCATCATACCCTGATGGCAGAGCTGGGACCCATAGACTCTAAGTGGTGCAGAAAAAACATCTACATTGCATAGGAGCCTGTGCAATCAGAGCCCAGTAACCCCCATCTGAAAGACGAGGCATCATTTTGGACGAATAAAAGCCCAGAAAAAAAGCTGGTGGAGGGTTGTGCCACATTCCCTTCTATCAAGCCTTGGGCTACCAGCCAATAACGCTATCCTTCCAAGACAAAACACACATACCTTCTGGCTTTCTTTTGATGTTGACTCAGAAACTCTCTCTTTCAGCAGCTCCTTAGATAAAGGAACAAAGTATTTATGATTAGATATTGTGCGAAAATATCCTGTGGGATAAGGGACATAAGACCAACAGGGTTTGAATTTGGGAGTGACAGAAATGATGAGCCATACAGAAAGCATGGCTCACGGACACAGAAACAGTGAAATATTGGAAACTGCTCCCATGAGAGACATGGAACTGAAATGCAGAATCCTTTCAAAATTCAGAACCATAAGATAAAACACCAGCGAAGCAGGCGTCAACTCCTAAACAAGCATTTCAAGCCATAAGGAAGAGAACAACTTTAGAAAGGAAAAGCGAGCCCAGTGACTGTCAGATTAATTGAACACAGTGTCAGGAAAGATTGCTTTGTGAAGTGTTGCTTCTTAAAGCATTACAAAGTCAGAAAGACATCAGAAGCATTGATTGGCAGCAAAGGGGAAACAGAAACCACAAGTGATCAATAAGACAGCTGCCGACAAGTGGGGGTGACACGGCAGTGCGTGGAGCACTTCATGGAGCTTGGAGGGGCTAAGTGATAGGACTGGGACTAACCCATTGATCAGAGTTATTTTTATGTTGCAAAAGGTCTTGAAAGTACACCTTCTGGCATTTGAATCCATTGAATAAAAATGCTGCCGTTATTTATGCCTGCTTAGCACGACTGCCAGCAGCCTCTGGAAGCCTTAAAGGCTAAACTCATTAGCTATTCATTACAGAAGAAGTTGGGCTCTCCTGATACCACCAATTAATTCAGGCGTATTGGTAGTAGTGGGACATGCTGGTAAATCATACCTTTGTTGCCAAAATAGCAAATAACTACTTACTGTATGTTTCCACTGGATACAGGTCTCAGCCAGGCCTCTTCCCCAGCATAAGCACTTCCTCCAAGGCTTTGCCTTTTCCTCTGTCCTCCCCTCCTGCCTTTGTTGCTCACCAAGATGGCTCAGGAGGAGCAGGGACGCCCAGAGCAAGCGCTGGAGCTGCTGTTGAGCTTGACAACTTGGAGAACAACCACCCTGTATCCCCCAGCGAGCTCTGTCTTGTTTGCTGTATGTGCACATGATGATCTGGATAGCAGCAGGGCGGGGGCCCCACCTCAGGGCTGTTGCTTCCTAATGAAAATGCAGCTTTTCATTCAAGGGGTGTTTAAGGGGCTGTTTTGGGGTGTCCTGATTTCTGTAGCTGCTAAAGAGAAATCAGTTTTGTCACATCATTGTCCCAGGTGATGTTGTCTCTGCCCAACTCCCACCTTCCTTGTGGCCCTTCAAGCTCTATTTCTTTTGTACCAAAAAAGTAGGAAGATTACACCCTTTCATCAGGAGAGGTGTTGTAAATACCAGGAAAGAAGCTCCACAGCCTCTCCAGCATCTCCCAGTCCATCTCTCTCCAGCATTCGCCGGGCAATGTCCCACTGCATCCTGTGTTTGTGATCAGAGGATTTCCAGATCACTGGCCATTCCTGCCTGGTTTTCGTAGGATTATGTTTTTTCCTGGGTGGTTCTCCTCAAAAAGAGAGAGTTTTAAAGTGAGAGGGTTTCCTTACCTGCTCCCAGGTTACCACAGAATCATAGAATCGTTGAGGTTGGAAAAGACCTTTAAGATCGAGTTCAAGCCCTGCCCTCACCCTGCCAAGCCCATCACTTCCCCATGGCTCTCAGCAGCTCAGCTACATGGTTTTGCAATAGCTCCAGGGATGGGGACTTTCCCACTTCCCTGGCCAGTCTGGGGCAAGGAGGCACAACCTTCTCAGGGAAAAACTCCTTCCTAGTCTCCAATCTAAACCTTCCGTGGTGCAATTTGAGGCCACTTCTTGTCCTATTACTTATTACGACCAATCCCCATCTTGCTACAACCTCCTGACAGGCAGTTGGAAAGTGAGAAGGTCTCCTGTCGGCCTCCCTTTCTCCAGACTAAACATCTCCAACTCTTCTCATCAGACTTGTGCTCCAGACCCTGCCAGGCCTGTGTTTGCCTGGCAGCAGGTGGTGGTGGCTTGTGTTCAGCTTGCCAGCAGCTCTTTCAGGCATTTCCCGGACAAGCTGTATTTTAGCAGCTCTTTTCTCATCCTGTTGTTATGAAGCACTTATGTACTCACTTACTTGTGTGTGGAGGGGCTTCTGCTGCCCCATGGCATCAGGGCAGCCAAGCTGGTCAGAGGAGCCTTTCCCAGATGTCCAGCCTCACCTGCCTGCCCCTGTCCTGGAAACCAGGCAGAGAGCACTGGGCTCTTTCTGCTGCTGCAGCAGCCCCCAGAGCTGTGGGCACAGCAGGCAGGGAAGCAGCTCCCTGCCCTCCCATTCTTGAGCAAAGGCTGGAGGATACGTGGTGCCCAGTCAGGGGCTTTTCAGGAGTCTGCAGGCTGTGCTGTCACACTCGTCAGTCCCCACTGAGTAGCCCTGGCTCCCTCTTTCTCCCAGATTACTAGCACATGGCACTTACAGGTGAAAATGCAGCAACACAAAAGAAGATGGATGTATATTGATTTTAACCAGCAATTTTATATCAACAAGCAATGTTGGTGGTTGATGTTGTCTGTCCATGTGCAGGTAATGCTCTGGAGGCTGTGTGCTGCCTGTCCCAAAGGCTCCATCAGCCCTGGCAGCTCCGTGCCCCACACTGCAGGCAAATCTGTCTCTGCAGCTCAAACGAGAACATATCCACAAACCCAAGTGGTTTTCCCACAAGAGCAACAAAAAAATAACACAAGCATTCAGCAGAGAATGAGCAGGGGAGGCAGCACGTGGAGCCATCGAGGTTTGGTTGCCAAACACTGAGCATCGGTGCCGGAACGTGCACTTGTCTCAATGACAGCGCTTGGCTCCTGTGACGGGGAGGTGTGACTTACAACTAATGAACTCCATGGGGAATATTTGCTGTTTTGTCTCCAGGATTTGGCACACCTGTCCCTCCCTCCCAGTCTGCCCCAGATGGGGATGAGTACTTTTGCATTTCCTATCACAGGTCCAGGGTTAGTCGAGCAGTGAGCAGATGCAGGTTATCACGGTGACTCAGGTGACAGCAGCTTGGTGGAAGCCCCTGTTCCTCCAGGCAAATACCTGCTGATAAATCAGAGTTGGAATTGAGGAAGGGTATACCCAAAGGGGCTGGCAGTAAGGCTCAAGCTCTGCAGTCCCTTTCTGAATGCAGTCTCCCTTCCAAAAGTGCTTTCGATAGGTCCCAGCAGTCTGTGGAGGACGGTTCTGGAGAGGGAACGGGGTCACTGGCAGTTCTCTAATAGTCGGAGACAATTAAGAAAGGCACAGTGATCACCACTGTCAAGTGACTGAGAGATAGTTCCCAGCTGAGTACTGCTTGGAAATTTGAGATCTAATTAAAGCAGGCCTTGGATCTCATCATTCTTCCTGCACGCTTGGGACAATGAAATACTGACTGGCACATCTGTTCTCTATGTGTACTTGATGCAAATAAGGAAGAAGTCTGTAAATACATCAAAAACCATACTTTATTTTATGTATAGCAATACAATTTACATATTAAATAACACTATAATAGAATGATTTTATATAGTTTAACATAACAAAAAGAAGATTCTTCAAGTTACAAAAACCCCCCAAACAAAAACCAAATCAAACCAAAAGATCTCCCTCCAAATCCTCCCTCCCACCCTCTCCCCAAACCAAACACCACATTTTTTTCATCTTTTTTTGTCTTTTTTTTTTCTGAATGGATCAATGAGACAAATGTATCCAGTGACTGGCTAAGTCTAATTCCTATTGCACACACTGACAATGGAATCCAAAAAAAAAAAAAAGAATATCCAACTTTCACAATCACTGCCCCAAAGAAATGACACGTGTGGAGATCTTTTTCTTTTGGAGTGTGATGATGGTGTCTCACTACCTCAGTACACAGAAGGGATGTATTCACATAGCCACCACAGAACTAGGAAGGAGGTGAAACTAGAAAAAAATTAGCTTTATATGAAAATATAAAATTCTATGATTATATACCATAGATACAAAGTTCCCAGAAGATGCTTATCCAAGCAACAAAATATTTACAGTTTTTAATGACTTTGCTATTTTAAAAATGAAGGAAAAGAAAATCGGAGTCCACATGAATGCGTCGGTCTTTAGAAACAATGACTGCTTGCTAGTTTCAAATGTCCTAACCAAACAAAAAAAAGTCACTACCCCAAATGTTGGAGAGTTGTGACATTGTATAAAATTGACTGTCTCCTCTTTTGGAGACGTTTATTCTTAAAACTCAAGACATTTTTCTTGAAATTAATTATCCTCTGTAGAAAATGCTTCCCTTTGCAAAGATTTAACAAAAACACTAAAAACAGTTGAACAGCTAAGACAAAGCAGAGGCCAAATCTCTTCATTACAGTTCCTTCTCTCTCTCTATTTTTGCATTCTTTCTCCTTTGATAAGTAAAGCCAATGTAGTTCACATTGTTAGAATGGCAACAAAGAGAAGAGCAAAGGGGTAACAGTAAGTGTTGAATTACATCTGTAAAAAAAAACCCAAAGAAAAGAAGAAAAGCAACACAGTGGATTAAACAAATAGGCATTTTCCCTTCATATAAAAATTCACTGGCACCATTTGAACATAAACTTCAGAACACAAGATCTGATGTCAGAAGACAAGAATTTGAGCAAGACTGCTAAATCTTTAAGACAACTACTTTATTTTCTTTAATTAAGTTGGTTTTGTTTTGCTGAGAATTAGTAGTTTGTATCTTTGGTAGAATTGATATCTATATTTTTTTAGCTTTTAAATAAAATATATCAGCTTAAAAAAAAAAGGTTAATAAGAAGGCAGTTGTGCTGTGTCATAAAGATTCTTCTAATGTTCCAATGTATCACTCTGGGCTCAAGCACTTCAAGCAGTCAGAAACTGGAAAAGCGAGTGAGATTTTGCAGATCCTGTAAATGATTCCACTAACCTAGAACAGATCCACAGTACAGAAAGAGTCACACGTGAGAAGCAGTTTAAGGGTTTGGGATTTTTCTTTTTCTTGTTCCTAAATTCACATTTGGAAGCAGACACTATGAAGTGCTTAAGGACAAATGCTGATAAAAGGAGTGTTGCTTAGACCTGGTCCTGCAGAAGACTGGGTGCTCAGCTTGCACACCTGAGCAGGCCTGTGGGCCCCCCCTGACCTGCCTACCCATGCAAAGCTCAGTGCAGGAGAGTTTCTAGCACAGGGCCTTGGGTTGAGACGGTCACTCATTTCAGACGATACAGTGGCACAGCAGCTTTCCAAGCATTCCCCCTTGGAAGGCTTGGCTGCTCTGGTGGGCTCAATGCACACAAGTGGTCGTTCACACGGCCTGTGGGCACAGTACACATGCAAGACATGGAGAAAGAATATTTCTGAACATGTACTTTGGTCCTTTATTTCCTTATTTTTCAGGGCTGGTGCTGAGGGCCACATTTTATAGTGATGGGATATACTGCGGTTCTCCTAATTTGCAGGCCCAAACCTTGTCTGGGAACTTCTGATGCTTGACTGAGAAGTGGTGACAGTGGTGGTGGTGGGGCGGTGGTTGTGTGGCAAAAGCAAGGTTGTAATGAGTGGGACTTTGGCCAGACACTCACGAGAGCATCTCAGCGGAGCTCTACAAGTGCATGTCTCACTCCTTGCTCAGCCCGAGGGAAAGGAGGCAAATCTGTGTAAGAGAGCAGAGCTGCAGCTACTTACAGCAGAACAGGTTTGGGTCCTGTGTGCTCTTGATCCTGACCTTCACAAGCAATTCCTCGCTTCATCTGCTTCAAGGCTAATGCATCACTACTGTCTATTGGCTACCTGACTGTCAGCACAGCACTTAACACACTGCTTGAACCTCCCTAAGAAAAAAAATCCATGGAGAATTCATAGAACATCAGTGTAAATCATTCCCCCACGGATTAAACCCCAAGCAAGTATTTCAGGTGTGGGAAAATGTCAATGCAAATGCATGGATTTCCAAAGCATCTACCAAAGTTCAGCCCCCACAGCCTTCTTTCACTGATATTTTAGAACTTGTGCACAAGTAAGGAATTAAACCAAGGATATTCAGGTGGTGTGTCACGAACCACAGTTATCTTCCATCACACCAGTGAAATGAAAAGTAATCAGCTGAAAGTACTGATCAAATCCACCCCTCCTGACGCCTGCAGTAATCTTTGTGTCACTTAGCTCGTCAGGCTTTGAATTCTTAACTTCTCTCTACATCTCCCCAGGAACTTAAATACTTCAGATTGAACTGATCCAAGTCATCAGAGTCCCTTTGTGCTACCAGCCGGAACTGCCTGGGGCCAGGGTCACTGCTGGGGGTGCAAGGGGGGCCTCCCCAGCCTCTCACACTGGTGCACACTGGCCAGCACACCACTCAGCAATCCTTCCAGCCCTTGTAGGCAGCAGTACTCGAAAACTTCCTTCAATGACTCTCATTACTGGGTGCAGAGACTGGAGAGCCAGTCTCAGCTCCTACTAGACATGAACTGACTCCCTCCTCAGTGCTGGGCTGTCCCAGTGCAAAGGGGAGGCAAACTACAAAGCAGCCTGTTGAAACAGTTGGCAGGTTTTTTTAAATCGGACTATCTGTTTCTGGCCATGGGATTTCCTTACTGGATATATGATACTGTTAGCATTAGCAGATATTTGCATCACTTGTATGGAGGATTCAACAAACTGAGAAGTACTGGGTAAAAAAAGTTGCTGATGAATTCTTAACTACTTTGATGTTGGAATTATTAAAGTGTATCCATACCAGAAAGTCTTCCCCTTACTGAAAATTAAAAAGGCCAGCTGTTAGCACATAGCAGCCTGCATAGCTCCTCTGCTCTCAGCCAGGTTCTATCAGCCTCTTACCTCGTGAGGTTCTGAACCAAAATATCTACTCCCAACAGAATTTTGAGAAGTTCTTTTTAAGCTTCCTCAGGTGTGAAAATGCACAGAAATCTCCTTTTAGCTCAGCTTCCTCCCTGCCCTCTCTTCCAACAAAAGTAGTGGGTTTTGCCTTGCCAATGTCTGTATTTCAGCAAGACAGGACTGCCAGAAATTAACAAGTTTACATTTAAATGAAAGAATATGCTGTAACATTCTAACAAGACCTGAAAATGACAATGCATGTTTTGCACAGCTGAGACTTATAAGTAAAGAAACCAATGCCATGTATCTGGGATAGTGCCTTTAACTACAAATGAAACATCAGGGTGGTTGAGATGAAAAGATTTCCCTTAGAAGCAAGTTCAATATCCTCTCCCTACTCAGCCAAGCTACGAAGGACACAATTGACTTTAATTTGCAGGAGAATTAAGTATGTGCTTCCTTCTTTTGTTTAATAGGGATGGCCCTTGTTGAATTTTGACCAAATACAACGGACAAGGGAGCCAGTGAGAATTTATTCTTAAATGCTCCAAACAATAATTCAATTATTTATATAATCTGGGGGGGGAACCATTTTGTTGGTGTGGGAGGCAAAACACAATAAGCTAGGTTTGTGCTAAAGAATTAGTCTGGCAAAAAAAAAAGAGGGAGAATGTAACTTTATAGGTAGTTTTTTTTTATTAGTTTGCTTCACCAGTAAATATGGATCAGTACTTTATGTTTTAGCACTAAAGTATGAAAATTACACACCTGGAAAACTGGCATCTAACAGTTATGAAATTAAGAAACGCCTGTCATCGTGTAACATACCATTAGGTGTGAGGTCATAGGCAAGAAATAGTAAGGAAATTAATGTGTTTAAAATATTGAATAGCTTAGTAATGTAAAAATATTGCTCTACCTTCGATATATCTGAAAACAGGTCTGATTTGGGGTCATAGGAGATTTCTCACTGTATTGGCTCTGATGAGAATTAAACCAAGATACTTTCCCATCTTGGGGCTGGTTAAAAACTAAACCTGACATTTTTCTGAATATACGGGGGAATCTTTGAAAGTGTCAATTCAAAACCTCTCGCTGTGTCCCATATCTGAATCACATCTAATTCGTAATTGTATTGCATGTAATCGATATATTCCATGTGAAGCAAGTCTTAGGCCTCTGAGTGTACAAAACAGCGATTTGAAACAATACAGGAATCATTGTTTCAGCTCCACAAGGCCATCACGCCTTCACTGCAGCTAATCATCACCTGCCACGTTTTGTCAGGAAAGGATGAACACTGTTCATCCACTCCACTGGAATGCAGAACACCAAAGCTGTGACGTGATCACTGAAATAATAAATACCATCTGAAGGGCTACAGAATCTGTTGTAGAAAGAATCCACCTGGCCTAGCATTCAAAGTTGAAAGATTCCAGGGTCACTGTAGTTAGCAAAACTTCACTGCATTGAAACCAAACAGAAAAAGCGAATGCTTGTTGTCATGGAATGTCACATCAGGGCTTGTCTTGTATTAGAGTATTATAGGCAGTAACACTGATCATATAGTGCAAACTAGATAAAATTGCGTTTCACTGTGTGAAATAAACAGAGGTGCAAATGCTCAGTAGGATACCATTAAGACATAAAATGGCAAAAAATAAATATCAAAACTTTTATCAGTGTAAAAAAGTAATTGGGTTATTGTATAACCTAGAGTCTGGCAAAAAAGGCCTCAAAAAAGTTCACTCAGTCTTCAGAAGTTCTACAAATTAAGTGCCTTTTCAGGTTTCCAATTAGACAAGAGACTCCATGCTTTCTGCGGGATCAGATTCGTCACTGGCCATCACAGCACCGTTTTTATCCAGTGTCATGGGACCGTTTCCATTTTCCTTAGTGCTGACCAAGCTTAGCATTGCCTTATAAAGAAACTGGTACTGTTCCTGGAAGAGAAAGGACAAGTTATTTCAACCTTTTAAGCACAGATACATGAGTGGCACTTAAATTTGGCATTTCCAGGGAAGGTCATGGATATTCACTACTGGAAGCACACGAAGAGCAAAGAAAAAGGCTTGGAGAGCAAGTACATCTCTGTTTGTCTAGTTTAACCTTGCCAACCCAAAACTCCAGTTTTGAGTAGATTACATGATTCCTGATAAAACTGATTAAACAGTCCAGGAGGGTAGGACAATACCTGAGCTCCCAGCTCAGTCTCAGGTTGTTCCCTTGTACAGCAGAGCCTTGTGGACTGAGGCAGGTGCTGCTCTGTCGAAGCTCTGTTTCCCTGCAGCTCTACCTGCCCTGCTGCACACTTTCAGATCACAACATGCCAGGTTTGAATAGCACAGCTTAACTTGGGGATGACAACGAGCTGAAAGGTCCCTCTCTGCTTGGGCTGCCTGTATAGCAGCTCCCTAACTGCATGAGAAACAAGCTGAACTGCAAATCAGACTCATGGTGTGGGTCAGAGGTTTATAAGAAGTGACAATTGTACAAAAAACCCGCTCACATGCAAACTCTGCGTGGTAGTAGACACAGCAGGGCTCGATAACATATACAATGAGAGTTTGAGTTCATGCTTTTGGTCTCACATGAATACCTTGTAAACTACCCATTTCCATTCCATTTGAAGACTTACAATGTCTGTAAATACTCCAGGCCGCATAAGATTTATCATCTTTGCCACCTGGAAAACATCGACAGCGTTTTCATTCTCCAGCTGCTGGGACAGAGTGGTCAGGGCACACAGCGTTCCTGCTGACACAGCTCCATACCTGAAAAACCACACCAAAATGACAAGTTACTCAGAAACATCCCTGGACATGAAAATGTTGATGCAGTCTTATTTGATCACTATAGTTCATCTTTGTACCTATTAAACGCTTCTTTTATAGCAGCTAATTTTTAGTCATTTTAGTTTATAGAAGAAATCCGATGGTATGCCAGACATCTCAGGATATCTGCAGTGTTCAATACAAAGAACTCTATCAGCAGAAGAATGTGAGCCATTTAAAAACACTCAGCCTGGAGACTATAAGACTGAAATCAGTTCTCACATGCCACATGTACTGAAAGCATCTGCACGAGAGCCGAGTGTATTTTAAATTCATTAGTGGGAGCTCGAGCAAAACACAAACGATTAGAAAGAAATGAGACTGCCTCTTCCTCCACATCTGACAAGTGTATAAAACATGGATATGAGGTGCTCACAAGTACATGGGGCACATCTCATAGTCTTAGGTCTGATTCATTGGGTAAAGGCAACATCCCCGAGCTGGGCACTCAGGAGACATTAGGGATTCTGAAGAGTTGAGCTGTGCTGTCATTCAGTAAGAACCTGAGCAATGGTTATTTGTCAGGAGTGTGTCCTTCAGGTACTGGTCAGGTAGAAGTCTCACTGCTGCAGAATCTGTGGGTGTGCCTGAATCATCAGTGTAGTTGTGGGACACGGGACAGAGGATCCCAAGCAACAGGAGCTCGTAACTGCTTCTGAGGAGCCTCAGCCGTCCTCTGCTTTTCAAGTACTTGGGAGGCTGAAATTCTGTCCTGGCTCTGTTATGGGTCTGCTTTGTGGCTGACAAAGTCTGTGCCTAAATGTCTCCACCTGTAAAAGAGGCCATGGGTGCTGCCTTGCTCTGTAAACTGTTTGCAGAACAGTCCAAGGAAACAAATCACGGGCAAGTGCTGCAATGCCATCTGGTACCGTAAGATTACCATGAGGATTTTTTACAGCATTCCTGTGGAAATCAAGACATATGCTGACTTAATTTCATATGATTTTTGCAAACTCAATTTGCCTAGAAATGGGAAACAGAAATCATCACAATAGATCTGCTATATTTGATGCAAAGCCTATAGAAAGAGGAGTAGAGCTTCTGCAGAACTACACAGATGGCCATGATCATCTACAGGGACGGTGGACAAAGTGGCTAGTTTGTGTGCCTGATGGGACACAACCAAATGCCTCTGAGGGTCTAACAGCCTAATTTTGCCTTGGGCTGATAACCTCCAGCTCCCAACAATCTGAAGGCTTTTCTTGTGGAAAATTATGCAGCAAATTTTTATCTAGTTGCCTACATATGGGCAGTTATATTTAAAAATCTTGACAACTGTCTGGAGTTGGAATTTCTGAACTTCTTTGAAATGTTGTTATTAAGTTCATCCCACCATGTACTTCCTAAATACCACACACTTTTAATATCTGCAAATTCATATATTTGGAATTAATCTGCAGTTGTAATTATTAGTGGATTATGTGATATAGCTGTTGCATGGAGTAGAGGGAAATTTTCATTTTCAGCTACATTTGCTCAGACTCCAATGAAAAGCAGAATCCACATTATGTGTCAGGCATATAAATAAAGTCATTTAATATGACAAATAAACCAAAAAAAAGCAATTTACAGAAAGAATGACTCAGCACTGTTAGAAATGCAATTTTGATTATTTTTTTTTCAGAGTCTAGCATGAAATGCCCAAATCAATAATGGTTCTCATTTTGTAAAACATAATCTTAAATACTGCAAGAGTAGCAAAACCTCACTTCAGACTACCCAAAGCATGAATACTGAAACTAGCTTGGAATTAATCAGTGCTGGCAAAAGGCAACTGCGCACTAGACAGGCAGGAGACGGGGGAGAAAAAACTCCTTGCTGCAAAAGGTCTGTGAGCAATGCAGCCACCACACGGAGGCTGGTCTGGCCACTGAGGTACCAGAGCGTAGTAGTAAGGGTTTTGCACAGGAGGTGAAGGTTTCCAAGAGTTTGCCACTGTTTCTGTTTTGTCACAATGATAACAGGTCTGCAGGGGAGGTGCAGGTATCGCAGTTGTTTACTTTGGCTTCATGCTCACTCTCAAGGCAACTCAAGTCTTGTCACAAATCCGGCTTCCTTAGTATTTGAAAAGCAGAATGACTCCAGCAAGCACTCTGCCCCTCAGGAAGAGATCCCTTCACAGACACCCTGTTAGACTCAGGCTCCAGCTTCACTCTAGTGGTTGGTATTGTGCTGGTCCATAATTTGTGCAAAGTCATAATATGCAATGGCGTATTTAGCTGCCTTTATAATTGGGCATTCAAGCATAGCTGGGAAGACAATGCTCACCACTGATCTACAAAAGACCCAAGTGTGGGGGCATGTTGGTCCTGTGTTAGAGGGCTCCCACCCTCCCACTTGGCACCATATGGACCACTTGCAGAGTTTCTGGGGAAGCAAAAGGAGCAAAAATAAATCTGCTCTCAGAAAACCTGGGCCCTTTGTCATGAAATACTTCTGCTTCTCATCCTGAGACACAGCTGAGCTTCTGTCTTACATGGCACATTAAACCTGACCTGTTAGACATGAGCTCAAGCTGTTTTGAAATGGGTTTCCATTAGCCCATATTGGGCTGCATGGAGCCTTATCTAAACCAGGGTTGTGCTGTGTTCTGGAACAGGTTGTAGGATTTGTTTGGGATACTTCCAGGCATAGAAGAATCCAAAATGCTTACAAAGCAAACATGTCCTCGCTTTCTGTGTCCACCTAAGATTATGATCAGCATAAAAACTACACTAAGCAAATTTGGCTTCAGATGCCAACTGAAAACTCAACCCTGGAAGTTGAAATATTCTGATCCTGTTCCCTAGACCATTAAACCCCATCTATTCCACGTGAGAATGGATGCCAGCCTAATGGCCTACCAAGTGTCCTGTAGCCGAGTAACACCTTGGACAACCTGCACAGAAATGGGAGAAAAGAGATGACATACTCATCATGAACTATGGTGGGGCCATCCCTTGTTAAGGCCTCTTCCTTGATTACATTGATAAGTTCAAAGGTACTGCTTATGGGAGCATCTGGGTTTGGCCATTTAGGACATTGAAAGTGGCGGACTTCCAGAACGTAGTCATCCTGCAATGAAAAACCAGCCTGGGCATTAGCTGCTTCAGCTCCACATTTATCCACTCCAGGTAGAACGAGCCTCACTACAAAGCAAAAAGATACTTTCCCCTTCCAAACAGCTGATATGGAAGGAAGATGACAGACACACAGTTCTAGCACCTCCAATAGTGAACACTCTAAAATAATGCAACTTCAACAACAGGTTTAATTGGTATAAGTCCTGGTATTGGAGCTGAGGGCTTATATCCATATTAACCTCTCTCACAGCCCTCAGAGCTCAAAAGTCAAACAAGAGAAGAACAAGCAAGGAACTAGAATTTAAAAGGTTTGCAAACTCAAGATTTGCTGCAATCCAGATAGCAAACTAGAGGCAGGTTTATAGCTCAAAAGACATTTGCTTACATAAAACCCCTTAATTAAGACTCCCAAGGAATTCAACTTTAAATACTGATTTTTTATTAGCAGAAATGCGACAATCAGCTTTGGTATTTCAGAATGAAAACCCAATGGCTTCACTTTCAAACAAGACAAACAATTAATACTACTGTCTCACTAAAGGAATCTACCTGGAAGTAGATGACGTGAGAGGAAGAAGTAGCCTGTAAGAATATTTTCCCCTGTGAGCAACACCCATGCACGTGCATTTATATACAGGCAAATCCTTTTCAAAACTGTTTCTGAACTCTTCTCCTTCCATATTTAAAAGGCATCAATAACATTTTGGTGAAAAGCTAAGACTCACGTTTGGAGGTTGGTTTTACCTGGGTAGCTTCAAGGATAAAGTCATGGATGATAATTTGCTCTTCGTTAGAGAGGCACAGTCTGTCTTTGCTGATAAGGGTCACAGTAAAGGCCTCACAGTTCATGGATTCCTCGCGACTTGGCCAGTACACAAACTCATCTTCTGCCTGAAGGAATGAAACAACACACTACTGCAGTCTTTCAGATACCTCTTGGGTGACTGAAAAATCCAGTGGATCAAAAAATTGGTTTGATAAATAGAGATGATCAAGAGCTGACCTTTACAAACCATTTCTGTCTAAAACAAATTTACTATCACAGTAGGCAGTAAGCCTGCCAGATCCTTCCTTTGTGTATCCAAACAGGTAATGTCTGCTTTTTAATTGGTTTCACAGGGAAATGGTTGTCTTAGCTCACTCATACTTAACCTTTATGTTGTATCCCAAGCTTTATTACCTCCTGCCTATACAGTTTTGCATGAAAGTCAGATATCTGGTAAGAAAAAAATCACTGACCTTTAAAAAATAATTGGTTATTATTTTTAATTTGTGTTTATTGTGGGCTAATCCAAAATTCAAGGTCTGTGGATCAGGTCTAGGTAGAATATTGATGGATACTTAGGTAGGGCTTGAATTTTTAGGAGCGAGGAGGAAGGAAGAAACTCAAATGTTCTTAGCCTTGAAAAAAAACCCCAGTGGCTTAAGTTAATTTCTCAAGCAAAACTCCTCTACTGAAGGGACACTGTAACATCTCAGGGAGGCTGTGAAAGGTGGAAGCAGCTCAGTGCTGAAGTAGCCTAACTGACAGGATGGAGATAACACATTGTCAAAGGTATTCTTTAAAAAAATAACTGTGAATTCCTAATTTACTGCAGAGGAAGGAAATTAGGCTCCATCACCACATACATGCAAAGCTTGTTTTTCCTCTGGGCTTCAGGGGTCTCCTGTGCCTGCAGCATAAGCACAGAAGCTGTTCTGGCAGCATGCACAGCCCTACGTGCCTGTGTCTCTGAACAACCTGTGCTTTACTCATGAGAAAATGTGAGCTATGAACCCACTTCATCCTGCTGCGGCCAAGAGCATGTCTCTAAATCCAGGCTTCTGGACACCTGGAGCCTTGATGCACATGATATACAAGACACTGTTTAGATCTAGGCCTTATTAATGTCATAAGTCCTCTGAACATCCTGACAATTCTGCCCTCCCTAAGCAGAGGTGCTGGCAAGCAGTGGAGAATCACTGGAGGCAGGGATGGGACGGGTCCTGCCACAGGACAGGCCCTCACAACACAGCAGGCAGTTTGCCTTACTGTATTATTGCCTTCTGGCATTACACCTTCAGCACACTGATGCTGTCTCAGTCCTGTGCCACCTCCTCTTCCCAGCCAACACAACCCCCATCAAACACTGCACACAGATGCCACTGTCCTGGTGGCCACGCTCCCCCTTGGTGACGGGGAAAGTGAGAGAAGGGACCGGGCATCCTTGCAAGGGATATGACGAGTCCAGTGTTCCTCTACCCTTTAATCATTATTGTTCTGCAGAGCAATTTCATGTACTTGTAAAGACGAGATCAGCCTCTTCATTTCCACCTGACACGCTCTCATTTCCTTAGTGCTTTCTGATTCGATCGGCTTTCTCTGAAGGCTCTTTGCCTGGCAGTGTTTGCAATTCCTCTCAGCGCACCACACACAGGAATCATATTGACTCCTGCCTCTTTAGTAGCCCCTCATGACTGCTATTTTCCTGCTGTAATGAAGGTGGTTTCTCTTCCACTCTCAGCTACAATTGTCTATTCACCTCAGTGATGCGTGCATGAGAAAAACGAACCGTTTAGTTCTTAATCCTTTTCAACACGCCCTCCTGAGACGTGCTAATAAATCTGGAAGCAGTGATTAGCACTTCACCTGTGTCTCCTTGTTCCTTCTCTCTCTGTCTCATTATTTCCACTTAAATTAACATACCTGTTTGCATCTAACTTTCATCAAAAACAGCCTTTATATCTTTGTACAGCTGTAGTCCTGCATGGCCCGAGTCAGCCCTGGGGAAAACAACCAACTATCCTACTCATCCTGCTTCTTATTTCTGCTCTTCTAAAAGTCCTGGTGGCCCTGGCCATCCAGTAATCTCAGTGTCTTCCATCCTGACAGCTAGGCAGTCCTCAGGGGTTTGGCAGAGGTCTCAGGTTATCATAAAATCATTTTGGTTGGAAAAGACCTTTAAGACCATTGAATCCAACTCCTCCCCTCACACTGCCAAGCCCATCACTAACCCATGGTCCTCAGCACCTCAGCTCCATAGCTTTGCAATAGCTCCAGGGATGGGGACTCTCCCACCTCCCTCAGCAGCCTGGGACAGGGGCTGACAACCCTCTCAGAGAAAAAGTCCTTCCTAATCTCCAGTCTCGGAGCAACTTGAGGCCATTTCCTCTTGTCTTATTATTTGTTATCTGGGAGAAGGGACACCTCTACCTCACTACAACCTCTTTCCAGCTAGTTGCAGAGTGATCATGTCTCTTCTCAGCCTGCTCTACTCCAGGTTGAATACCTTCAGTTCCCTCAGCTATTCCCTCTCAAACTTGTCCCCCAGTTCCTCCTCTGGACACACTCCAGCCCCTCTATGTCTTTCTTATAGTGAGGGGCCCATACATGATAGAATGAGAGAATCACAGTGATCACTGGTGTGCTGCCCATCAGCACTGTGGTCCATCCAGCTCAGCACATCGTTCCTAGGGGTGATGGCAGAGAGCAAGCAGCAGGCTCCACATCTCAGAACTTGCCTTTTAGCAACAGTCTCACAGCAATGTTTGAGATGGTGGCTCAAACCCAGGCTTTTGCTTTCAGCCAGCAAACAGCCACAGCCAGTAAGGGAGTGAGCCTGCAGTGGTGGCCAGGGAGGAGAGTGCGTGTGGGCCGTGCCAGCAGGGAGGTGTGGGGCTCACCAGGCTCTGGTTGTCTGGCAGCATGACGATGATCTGCGCGTTGTGATCCCAGATCATCCGCCAGAAATCCTTAGTTGTATGGGGCAGCGGGTGCTGGGTTATGATGAACTCGTTGCTCCTGTAGTAGCCCTTTTGCAGCAAAACAAACCACACAGTTACTTACTGCCTTCCCTACTTTTGAAGCGTTAATTTCATCTTTGGAGACACATAATGACCCCGTTTCATTTAATTCCACAATATTTTCACACAGACTATAATTTTATAACCCCAGTTCCATTTCTGCAGAGTCCCTGTTGTTTTCATTTACTCTAATCCCAGTATTCATTTCACTGTGTCTCACAGAAATACACATTCCCTCTAAATGCATCTTGTATTTAATTTTTTTAGGCAACAATCTTTAATAAAACACAGCTAATAGCTTTACATTATGGGGAAGGTGTTAAGATCTCATCTGTTAATACACAGCCATTATATACAGAATTAAGACAATTATAGGCATCTGGTATTTAGCACCTTAGAATTGATTTTACTTTGTAATTAGCTGTTGGCTTCCTCACCATGATATAAGAGGCATTAATGTAATCTGTTCCCTTCATTCCAGGCAGCGGTGCCAAGCCCACTCTAGCACGCTCAGCTATAAGATTGAAACAAAAAAAAAAAAGAATCAGAAAGG